>JABUQX010071740.1:22500-34053 GCA_015478945.1 Trachelipus rathkii | reverse complement strand
ATACATATACACATATTTATATATACATATATATATAAATACATATATATATATATATATATATATATATATATATATATAGCATATACCATAACCAACATATATATATATATATACTGCCTTATATATATATATATACCTATATATATATTTGCCTATATCTTTCAACATATATATATATATAGCATGGCCAGTAACAATATGTATGTAATGTATGTATGTAACCTTCTTTGCCAACAACCAACCAATATGTATATGTGTAATATGTATGCATGTAATAATTTACATAACCAATATATATGTGATTTGTAACCAGCAACGCCAATAGCCAGTATTAGCTATGCTGTAACATATAACCTTTGTAACCAATATGTAATAATAGCCAATAATAATAATAATAATAGTAATATATGTATAATAATAATAGCAGCCAGCCAATATGTATGATAGCCAACAACAACAGCAGCAATAGCAGCCTTGTAACCAGCCAGCCAGCCAATAACCAATAGCCAGCCAGCCAGTAATATATAGCAATAATTTATTTCAATATATAGTAATATAACTAATATATATATATATATATATACATATTATTAAATATAATAACCTTATATATAGCAACCCAACCAACCAATATGCATAGCTAGCACCAACATATAGCCAATAATAATATATATGCTCTTTATATCATGCTGTATATAGCATAACCCGTAACAGCAACCTTAACCAACATGTACTATGCTGTACTGTATATATATTTGAAGCTTGGATTACGGTACATGCCTTTTTCAATGCTGTATTGGCACTTGCAGTTCTAAAGCCCATGTACTTGGCGCTTGTAGCGTACTCCACCTCTTGTGCTTTAAGATTTACAAAATAAATTCAAATGTTGTAGGCGTTTTTAATTGCCTATATATATTTTTTTATCATTTTTCTACATAAAATTGATTATTATATATATATATATATATATATATATATATATATATCTAAAAAGATATATATATATACATACACATATATATATCTTACTATATATATATATATATATATATATATATATATATATATAATAATGTATATGCTCCCAATATGTAGCTAATACTCTTCCTTTAGCTATTCAATCAATAATATATCGTTTATGTATAATATGTATTTATATATATTTATATGTAATAATAATTTTTACATATATGTTTACATAATAATAATAATATATATATATATAATATAATAATATAGCAATATATATTGCTCTTCTTTAATAACAACCTTATCAATAATAACATATGTAATGTATATGTATGCAACAACAACCTTAATAGCCAATAACAACCAGCAATAACCAATATGTATATGTATGTAGCAACCTGTATAGCTGCTCTTGTAATGTATAACAATAATACTCAGGCCCAGCAGTAATAGCAGCAACCAGCCAGCAATAACCAACTCAGCAATAACCAATAATAGCTATGTCATAACATATGCTATTCCAAATCTTCCAGCAATAATGTAACCAATATATCAATAATAATATAATATATTTATAATAATAGTAATATATAAAATATGTAACATATATATATATATCAATATATATGTAATAATATATTATAATAATATGTATATATGTAGCAATATATTATGTAACTTATGTATATGCCGATAATATGAAATAATATAATAATAATATAGCCAACATATAATAATAATAATAATATATATGTAATAGCCAACCAATAGCGCCAACAGCATAACTCTATATAACTTATAATAGCAGCCAACATATGCAGCTCATATATACTTTGTAATATAAAATAATAATAGCCATATGTAATATGTAATAATAACCAGTAATAATGTGTATGTGTCTGCATGCGTTTATTTTGAACCAATATGCTCATATATATATATATATATATATATACTGCCCTTTGTGCTGCTATATATATATATATATATATTGTGATATATGGGGGATTTCTACCCTTCGCTTTATTGATTTCTGTTTATTTCTGTAAGTAAATTCGAATAATTTATTTATGCAAGCTTTAACCAACTCATCAATTAAGAACAACAAAATGAGGAAAACAAGGCAAAGAAGATTTTCTTAATATATAATTCAAAAATAGTATATATTTCTTAACAAGTAAATTTACTTTATTATTAGACCTTTTAGTTATACCCTAATATATATCAATTAAATAGTAACCTAATCTAATTTAACCTAACAATCGTTAATACGAAATAAGAATAAAAAATGTCACAATTTCTTTATTCCTTTTTAAACACACAATCCTTATCACTCGGTCGTTCCAATTCCACGTAATTAATCACTGGCAAATGTTCATGGGACCTTAAGGACAAATAGTTCGGCAACAAAGAAATATAAACGTCAAATTAGAGTACATAATCTTTTAATTTTTCGGACAATAATAAGTAGATATTTAATAATCCATAATACGAGAGTCATAAATTTAGAGACAAAATCGAGTAGACACCAAACAACTTGTAGTACAAAATATGGGCAGTTACTTACTACTTATTCATACATACTTAACACCTTTAATCATTCCCGAATAGCGTGATACTCATTTCCAACTCCAGACAAGGTTACACTTAGTTCCAACTTCAGTTTCTAGGCAGGCAGGAGAGTTCCGGTTTATGGACTGCTGTTTCCAATTTCGTTTTAACTCGACATCTGACTCACTAATTTATCATCTTTTTCCTTTATAAGCCAATCATTGAGTAATTTAGGTTACCTAGTCTCTAGGCCCAATCTCTAAGTTCAGCCCCAGGGTTAATCCCGTTTACTTCTACGGGATCTTTTCCTTCTCCTTGGCTTCCTCCTTCCATCCCTGCGTACTGAGTAAAGAAACAGTCCAATTCCTTGAGATGTGTTATACAATCTAACTTTTTTATACCGACCTTCCCAGTTCTTACCTCAGAATATAATTTAGGTGGTTCTCTAATTCCCAACATTTGTATTGGGAAATGATAAACCAAGTAATTTAAAAAAAATGTATGTTAATTTAAAGATCTTAGAGAACAAATTAGATTGTTTGCAGACTTTCTCGAGTAAGGTGAAACAGGAAAGGATCATGGGTAATACAGGTGTGATAAAAAAAAGGAAAAGTCCCGATGTGATCGGTAAGTGATGAATTTGTTAGTTATATTTTATTATATAAAAAAGTTTCTTTAAATAAAATTGACTAATTTGAAATGTGTTTAGGGACTAGTTGCCAGACCAGAATCCCCGTCACTGTTCTTAAAAATTATTGGTTGAGAAAACGATGTAAGGACAGATGTGTTGTGTACAACTAGCCAAATCTGATTGAATCGTTCAAGAATGACTTATTGAAACTTGCTTCAATATTGCGAAGAAACCGATTGTGAATCGAAAGTTTATTAAAAATTAACTGCTTGATATTCCGGTAAATAAGTGTTAATTGGTTGATAGGACCTTAAAAAAAGTAAGTTGTTGTGATTTATTCTTTTATTACCTAAAGGGACTTAAATTTACAAGTATAAACATTGCACTGAAGCTTTAGACATTATTTGATAGAAATTAAATAAAAGCGAAGGTAGCTTAAATACTAGAAAATTGTGAATACATTTAAAGTGACAATTTCTTTTTAGTAAACATTTTTTTTGTTTGAACTCAATTTGGAAAGGCACATTTGATGACAGTCGCCTCTTGTGAATTTAGTGATGACGTGCTCCTTGATAACCTGATGTTGTGTCTCCTTCGCTCCTATGAAAAATTATTATATTTGTTCATTGATAATTTGTAACATTGTTTATTATTGCTAAAGTTTAGGTAGGATTGTATAATATTAGTTAGGGCCCATAGATGAATTTATAAGTGTTGTATAATTAAAATAAAAAACTTTACGATTATTTTTCTACTCCTCCATCATTGCATGGTTAATTATTTGAGTTTATTGAGTTTCAGAAAAAGTAACTTACCGGTTATTAAGTAGGTTCTGTGAATTTGTTCAATTAACGTAGTTTGTTTTATTACAGAAAACGACTGCGGTAACATTGGTGGCACGTAGTGGTTTCTCTTGGACCGAACCCTTGACCTTATTGTGCATGATGGAGGAATCCGATGGTGGAAGGTAAGCAGACAGTAGGATCCAGTAAAAGTGAAAACAATGGAAAATCAAAGCGAGAAATGAGTGGTTTTACCGCAGAAAACTGAGGATGAGGCATATCGGAAAAGATGGTTGCAAATGATGGTTGACAGGATTAAAAATCGGAAGAGGAACAAAGAAAAGACGATTGAAGCTGGTAGGGTAAGAGATTAGTAATTATTTGTTACGATTATCATTTGCTGTTTGATTATTAAGAGTGATTGTTTATTGTTTTTTTTCTACGTTGTCATTGTCTTTGTGGGTAAGTTTCTTTTTAAGTTTGAGTTTCAAACTTAAGTGGGGAGATGTATTGTGAAATGATAAACCAAGTAATTAAAAGAAATGTATGTTAATTTAAAGATCTTAGAGAACGAATTAAATTGTTTGCAGACTTTCTCGAGTAAGGTGAAACAGGAAAGGATCATGGGTAATACAGGTGTGATTAAAAAAAAAAGGAAAAAGTCCCGATGTGATCGGTAAGTGATGAAATTGTTAGTTATATTTTATTATTTAAAAAAGTTTCTTTAATTAAAATTTACTAATTTAAAATGTGTTTTAGGGACTAGTTCCCAGACCAGAATCCCCGTCACTGTTCTTAAAAATTATTGGTTGAAAAATTTGGAAAGGCACATTTGATGACAGTCGCCTCATGTGAATTTAGTGATGACGTGCTTCTTTATAACCTGATGTTGTGTCTCCTCCGCTCCTATGAAGATTAATTATCGTTGTTCATTGATAATTTGCAACAATTTTTATTATTGCTAAAGTTTAGGTAGGATTGTATAATATTAGTTAGGGCCCATAGATGAATTTATAAGTGTTGTATAATTAAAATAAAAAAACTTTACGATTATTTTTCTACTCTTCCATCATTGCATGAATAATTATTTGAGTTTATTGAGTTTCAGAAAAAGTAACTTACCGGTTATTAAGTAGGTTCTGTGAACTTGTTTAATTAACGTAGTTTGTTTTATTACAGAAAACGACTGGTATATATATATATATAATAATAGCCTTAATAATATGTAATAACATATATATATAATATAATATATAATATAATATATATGCTATAACTATATACATATTATTTTTTATATATGTATCATAATATATATATCTTTAATAACTTAATAACTAATATATACAATAGCTAACTGTATATATATGTTATATGTTTATATATATATATATATATCATATGCTTAGCAGCAACCAACAGCCAACAACCATGCTGCTATATATAATAATAACAACAACAACCACAACCAATAATAACAATAATATAATAGTAATATGCTGTAACCATATAAATATGTTTATGTATGTATAACATAATATGTATATGTAGTAATGTATAACAACATGTATGTAATATAATAATAATATATATATAATAATACATATAGCAATAACAACAATAATAATAACCTTGTATAGCCAATAGCCAGCAGTAAATATCTTCAGCTCAACAATAACCAGCCCAATAGCAGCTTAGCAATAATATGTATGTATAAATATATGTATGTATGTATGCATAATAATGTATATGTAATAATAACCAATAACAATATAATAGCAGCCAACAACCAACCAGCAGCAATATATATCAATATTGTACATAGCCTTCGCTGTAACTCCAACTCTTTCTTTGCAATAACTAATATGTAATAATAATAATATATATGTATATATAATAATATGCTCAACTGCTATTTTCTTCCAACAATATAACCTTAATAACTTGTAGCATGTAGTATAACAGCTGTATGCTATATATTAGCAATACCAACCAATAATATGTATATGTAATATGCATAATAGCTGTATAATAACCCAATGCATAATAACAATATTTCATATGTATGTTGTATTTATCAACAATAGCCAATGAGTGGCCAATAATGGCAGCCAGCAATAGCTAATAACCAGCCAGCCAGCCAACAACATCAACCAGCCTATCTTTCAGCTAGCTATGTATGCTAACAGCTGTAATAATATATATATGTAATATGTAATAACCAACAATAGCCAGCCAATAATATATGTAGTAACAACAATATAGCCAGCCAACAGATAGCCAATAGCCAATAGTATGTATGTAATAACCAATAACCAACAGCCAGCCAGCAACCAACTATGCTGTGTATCAACTCAATGTGCTCATGCCAGCCAATATGCATTGTATTAGCATGCTGCCACCCAGCCCAGTGCTGTGGCTCTGCAGCAGCAGCCAGTACAGCCCAGCCAGCAGTATTGTATGTATGTATAGCCAATATTAACAACAACAGCAGCCTGCAACATAAGCAGCAACCAGCCTAGTAATAGCCAGCCTAATAATATGCTATGCTGTAACAATAACAATAATATATGTAACCTTACAACAGGTAAATGAATATTTGTTAGCATAATAATATTATGTATAATAACTAATAATAGCTGTAGCAACAATATATGTAATAGCAATAGTAATAATAATAATATAATATATATAGCAGCCAGCCAATAGCCAACCAGCCTTATGTAACAACAATAGTAATATATATATAACAGCCAATGATGACCAGTAATAATAACCAATAATAATAATAGCAATATGTATATGTATAGCTGTGGCGCAATATCATCATCTTTATGTATATATACAAATAATAATATATTAATAATATGTATATGTAATATATATAATGTACGTAGTAATTATTATAATAACCTTAATAATAATAACAATATAACCAGCATAATAATATGTAATAATAACCAATGTATAGCTCATTTGTATGTAATAACCAATATAATATCAATAACAATATAATAATAATAATATATATGCATATATAATATGTATATGTATACGTATGTAATATATACATGTATGCTCAACCAACAGCTAGCCAATAACGCTGCTATAACCAGCCAGCTTAATGTAATAACCATGTAATAATGTATAGCCAGTATTGTAATATATGTATAGCTCTTCCAATAATATACCATAGTATGTAATAATAATAATAATAGCCCAGCATATACATGCCCAACATCAGCATATAACAACAATATATTAATAATAATATGTAACAATGGCCATGTAATATATGTAATAACAATAATATATGTAATGTACCCAACAGCAACAACGTAATAATGGCATAGTAATAACCAATAATAATATATCTATGTATGTATAATAGCATACATAGCAATAGCCTTGTAATAACAACAATATCAATAACCATATATACTGTTTATAATATATATGCGTAATAATATGCCAACAGTAATATTAATAACCAGCAATAATAATAATAATATGGCATATATAATAATATATATATGTAATAATAATAATAATAATATGGCAACAACCAATAGTATGTTTATGTAACAACAACATGTATAATAATAATGTATAGCCCAGCCAGCCAGCCCAGCCAGTAGTAGTAGTATGCTTGTAACTTACGCCATACTTTAGCTGTATGTATAACAATAATATGCATAATAATATTAATATATAATAATAATAGCGTAATATAATAATATGTATTTATATATAATAGCAGCAGTATGTAATATGCTAGCATCTTCTTTAGCCTAACCAACTCTGTATAACAGTAACCAATAATAGCCAGCCAGCCAATAACCAACAACCAGCAGCAACGCAACCAATATATATCAACTAGCTGTAATATAATAATAATAATAACAATATAATAATATATGTATATATGTATATAATTTATATGCTAACATATATGTATATAACAACAACGCTATATATAATAACATATATATATATATATACGCTGCTATACTTCTTTTCTTAACAATATATGCTGCTGCTATGCTGCTGCTGCTGAGCTTGTATAACTATCTTAACTATATATATATATATATTTGAACATTTTCTTCGTATGATTCGACCGTTTCAAACAAGGCAGCTTCACCTGCACAAATTAATATTTTAAATTTTTTCTTTTAAATCATATTTTATATTTAATATTCCAAAACTACCAAAAGAAATAAAGTTGAAAATTTTGTAGCTCCTCCATCCCAGATTTTTAAATTAAATTAATTTAAATGTATAAAATTTTGCAATGTGAAAATTCCGAAATGTAAAAATATATTTTCCCTTTTAAGTAGTTAGAGTTACTTGAAATCATAAACATCATCTCTCCTGTAAAAATGTCAGAATACTTTTTGAGTCAACTCTTCAGATTTTGTTTTTCTTTCCAGTATGTCATTTCAGACTTTCATCTTCTTTAAAAAATCTCTTCCCTGACCCTTCTCTTTCTCGCATCCCCTCTGGCTTCCCTGTTCCACGCTCAGCATTTGTGAGATCTTATATGTAATATAATATATATATATATGCTGCTGTATATATAGCTATCTTCTTGCTCTAGCCAACCAGCAATAATATTATATATCCCAACTAACCAGCTCTTAACACTAACCAGCAACTTTTCTTCATATATGCTAAATGTATATATATACTTAATAATATAATATATATATATATATAATATAACCAATAATAACAATGAAAAATAACAATAATAACCTTAATAATATATGTATAATATGTATATATATATATAATAATAACCAGCCAGTAACCTTAACTTAACAACCCCTTAGTAACAGCTCCAGCTCTTCATTCCTTGCTAATAAGATATGTAGTATATAATATGTATATAATTTGTATATAATAATATGTATGTATATATATATAACTCATGTAATAATAATAATAATATGTATATATAACCAATAATAACAATAACCAATAACAATAATACATATGTTAGCAATAATAATATTATATATGGTAGTAATATGAAATAACCAATAACCAACCAACCATAATAATATGTAACAACATATATATATAATAATATAATAATAATAACAATAACAACAACAATAATAACTAACTTAATAATAATAACGCAATAACAACCAATAACCAACCTTAATAATATATGTAACCAACCAATAATATTCAGCTCTTTAATAGCAGCAGTAACTTAATAACCAGCCTGTTTGCCTTGTAATATATGTAGTAGCCAGCCAACAACAGCAGCAGCATAATAATAATAATATTATGCCACCACCGTTAAGAATATATAAATATATGTATGTAATATATATTAATAATACCCTTCCAACCTTCTAATATAACAATAAATAATACGAAAAAACAATATGTAATAATATATATATGTATATAATAATATATAATTTATATGTATAATAATATATATATATATAGCATAACAATAACAGCCAATATGTAATAGCCAGCCTGTAATATATGTATAGCAGTAATAACGAATTGGCATTGAAACGCGAGCGATTTCTTCTGGTAATAAAATCTGCTATGCTTTAATTTACCTATAATAACCAACACTTTTTCCTTCCTGATATTAGCAGGATAAAGACATTTTCGTGAGCGCGCGCGCACCGCCTGGTAGCTCCAGAGCCCAATACACCAATATATATAATATATATATATATATATATATACCTAATATATATATATCAGGCGCGGCTCATCCTAAAAAATATTGTTGCATTTTGCATTTTACTCACACACACAATATATATATATATATATATACTATATATATATATATATATATATATATATATATATATATATAACTATATAATATATATATATGTATATGTATGTATGTATGTATATATATGTATGTAATATATATAACCAACCAATAATAATAATAATGTAATATTGTATATATATAATAATATATATATATATGTATATGTATATTAATAATAATATATGTATATATAATATAATAGCCATAGCCAACCAACATAGCAACAACCAACCCAACCTTGCCAGCCAATAACCAACCCAGCAATAATAATAATATATGTAGCCAACAATAATTTGTAACCATGCCAACAATACAGCCAATAATGTAATAATAACCAGCAATAATATAATAATAATATGTACAGCAACTTAACTCCATAATAGCTGCTAACATTCATCTTCCTGCTTAATGTAATAGCAATAATATATATGTATATATATATATATATCTTTAATAACAGCTGCTCAACAACAACAACCTTTGCTATGCTATTTGCTATATATAATAACAACCAGCAATATATATATATTATAGCAACCTTATATATGTATATATATATATATACCAACTGCTAACTCTTGTATTGATAATGATATTATTGATATGTGTTGATATTGTATTAGCGTGTGTGTGTGTGTGTGCGCGTGAGTGAGTGTGTGTTTCAAAAAGAGAGCATTGATGACTGTAAAGCAAAAATCTGAAAAATAAAAATTTTACAATAATTTTAAAAAAGGATTATGTAACTTACCTTTACAATTTTATTTAAAAGAAAGTCCCGCTCTTCTATCTTTTGATTGGGCAAATTTATCAATCACTTTATTATTAAAATCTTGTATGCCCATAATAAAGTCTTTCTCGATCGAAGCATTGCTAAGGCGGAAAGTCTTTCTTGCCTCATGGTGTTTCTAAGAAAGGTTTTAATCCTTTTAAATAAGGAAAACAGCGCTCTGCTTTTGGACGTTGTCATCGGAATGGTTATTAAAACTTTCAATAGTTTCACACACTTTTACTAAAAGTGGCTTCCAGGGTTTTCTGTAATGAAATCGAATAAGCTATGGCTCCAGACATAGATGAAATTCTTCTAGGCTATAAATTATAAAAGAGTTCTGTTTTAAGTTTCTTTATGTCAATGAAAGTGTGTACACCTTACAAGTTTCATTACATTTTCTCAGGAAAAATATTAGTGAACAATTAATGTCCTGAGAATGTAAATCCATCTTTTATCTGACAAATAATTGAGAAATGATTGAGAGGATTGGCAGGGTGTGTAAGGGTTTTGAAAGTAAACGTAGATAAGAGCAAGGTTATGGTTGTGAGTGAAGACCAGTCCTCAGTGCGAGGTTATGTTGGATGGTGAGCAAATGGAACAAGTGTCTGGGATTTTAAATGTTACCCCAGGATATGTTGGATGGAAAGGGCTCGGATAGTGGAGAGGTGTAGTAAGAAAGTTTAGCCGAATGGTAGAAGTTCTTGGCTCGTGCTATTAAACCCATGAGCTAGATTTAAGGACTAATTGTTGAGTGTGCTATAGGGTCTTGCATAAGGTATGTTGTTATTTGTGTTAATGTACAGTAGTGAAACTATGGTCTGGAATAAGAGATATCGATTCTGAAGTACAATGTGTTCGGATGAACTTAGGGTGTTATAGGTGTGGGACGAATTGGTAAAATGAGGAATGAACGTATTAGGGGTTGTGTGGTGTGAAGAAAGGAGTAAATGAGAGAATAAACGAGGAAGTACATTGAGATGGTTTTTGGTCATGTGGAAAGGATGGATGATAGTCAGTTGGTTAA
>JABUQX010071740.1:12500-17500 GCA_015478945.1 Trachelipus rathkii | reverse complement strand
ATAATATAATAATATAATATCCAGCACAACAATGTGTAGCCAACATAGCCAATAACCAGTATATGTATAATAACCAATATGTATATGCTCAATATGTATAACCAATAATATCATATAATCGCCAGCCAACTAATAATAATAATAATAACTATAATATAATAATATGTTAATATCATATAATAGCAATATATATAATATATATAATATATATATATATGATAAATAAATAATAAACGTTAATATAAATATATATATGTAATAATAATAATAACCTTATATATATAATATCTATATGTAATATATATGTATGTATATAATAATAATAATAATAATAATATCTTCAATATATATATATATGTTGTTGCAATATATAATAATATTATATATATATATATATATATATATATATATATATATATATCTCTTATTTTTTTATATGTAATATGTATACACTATATATATCTTTACGCTATATATATGTCGTTCCAAGACGCCTTCCTTTTTGGGAAGGTGTATGTATATAATAATATATATTATAATAATAATATAATATAATATACATATATATATATATATATAACCTTCTATATATATAATAATAATATATAATATATATATATATATATATATATGTAACCAACCTTAACCTTATATATATATATATATATATATATATCTACTGCTGCTCGCTGCAATAACCAATAATATGTATATATATATAATATAATAATAATAATAATATACAATAATATATGCATGTATAATAATAATAATAATAATAATATATATATATATATATAATAATATATATATATAATAATATGTAATAACTTAAAAATTCCTTAACTCTTCTACATATATATAACTATAATAATAATAATAATAACATATAATAACATATATGGCAATATAATGTAACGCAACCAGCAGTATCTTCCTTCCTTCAGCGCTGCTATCTTTCTTAATGTAACAACCAGCAGCAATAATAATATCAGCCAACCAATAACTCCAGCCAATAATATAATAGTAATAATAGCAATAATAATAATAACAATATATATATTAATATATTAATGAAATGTGATTAATGAAATAATATGTAGCAGCCTTAATAATATCAGCCTTATAACCAGCAACAACCAGCAACCATAGTATATGTATATATATGTATATATAACCTTCAACCAAACCTTCCAATATATATATATATATATATATATATATAATATATATATATATATATATATATATATATACATAAATATATATATATATATATATATATATATATATATATAACTATAATAAACCTTATATAATAACTTAATAATATAACCAGCAACTATATTTTTTTATATAATATATAATATATGTATATATCGTTCAAGACACCTTTCTTTTGGGGAAGGTGTTTTGAATTAATGGCTGAAACTCCTGTACATTGTCTAATGACAATGATGTGGTTAATGGTTTTGTCCTGGCGCGAGTGAAATTTTTCTCCATTTATTTTTGCAAATTTCGTCACAACAGGTCTTTTGCCTATGTCGGCGTTGCTTGACTTTGGTTGATTGCTCCTGAAGCCTAGGAGTACCACAGTGGAATGTTATGAGGCGTCGGCAGGAGCTCCAAGAACCTTTCTATGCACGCGATGATTGAAAGTCATCGAATGCTTTCCTTAAATGTCTCTGACTTGCATACTCTCAATATTTAGGGATTCTAAGTTATGGATATCAAGTTTATTGGATGTAAAATGTATATGAAATTTATATTTGTTTAGGACTGTAACATTTTTGACAATGTAAAATGATAACAAAGAGTGACTTTGAAAATAAGGTGGTAATTGTTCTATGGCTGACTACCACACGTTTAACAATAGTCGTGAGTTACCTTAAAGTTGAGTACAAATAAGAATCTTTCACACGTATATAAAAGCGTAGTTATATACAACACCGGACATGCTTGCTATACATTTGGTTCAAGTAAGGATAAATTTGTCTAGAAATACTGTCGGAAGGGAAGCCACTGTTTTTAAAGAAATTAAAATTGGTACTTAATTCGCTACGATGAAATTTAGAATAAGAAAGATGTGTACAAGCTCTAAGAAGACGAGAAAAATATAATTAAATTTTATATTAAAAAAAAATAAATAAATAAAAATTGGTGCTTAAAAGTTAAAACGTTAAGAAGGAGTTTAAATATAATGAAATAATAAGGGGAAAAAGTTATAAATTTAAGCAAAAATTCCTTTGCTAACCTATGGATGCTTTAAAATCTGCAAATTTCTCTTTCGATGGGAAGTGTTCAAAAGTTACTAATTGTCCTCCATCTTCTTTGCATTTATCATTCATTTCCAAAAATGTTTGATCAATGCCATAAATACTCCAATAACATCCAACATATTTATGAAATTTTGCGCCTGTTGGTAATCTAGATTTCAGATCTGAAAAGTCAAAGTGAAAAATCATGATCATGTTAACAAATATTAACAAAGCAGTTTAAATATATATATTATATATATATATATATATATATATATATATATATATATATATATATATATATATATATATAATATATATATATATATATATATATATATATATATATATATATATATATATATATATAATATATATATATATAGTACTATATATATAAAATATATATATATATTATATATATATATGTATATAAAAATAGTATATATATATATAATTAATATAATATATATATATAATATATATATATATATATATTATATATGTATATATATATTATATATCATATATAATATAAAGATAATATATATATATTATATATATTATATATATAAATATATAATATATATATATAGATATATATATATATATATATATTAATATATATATATAATATATCTAATATTATATATTATATAATATATATATAAAATATATCGGAAAGGAAGAAATTCTTCTAGTACTAATATTCCATATTTCTTCATCATAACTTACATCCACTCAACCCGACTTACAATCCAGACTTACCCCAATCAAACCGCCATCATTCATCCATCCTATCAAAATCATACATCCTCGTGCCCTCCACCTTCACTAATACTATCTCTCTCTATTTTTCAACCATGCCACACCTCTCCATACGTCCTCACAACCAACAGACACACATTACAACTTCCCAACTCATCACAAACCACACACCAACTCATTAACAACCTAGCTGACCCAAGCACCCACCTCGTACGCTACCATTAACATCAAGCGCCCTGCCCCCACACTCAGCACTGTAAACCACAATCCCACAATACAGACGCATCCTACAACAAATCACTTAATATTCGAATCACGACTAGTGCCTCATAACCCAATTCCCACACTATACCAACCCTAAACAAATCAAACCATCCACCCCTAACGCCACACAACCTCCACCCCTCTACGACCCCAACCACCCCTCATACTCCCTATCACTTATTCCCAACATCTAATACACATCCATAACATCACCTCATTAAATGTATGCTTCAACCAATCCACACAAACACCACACCACTATAACACCAAACAACATTAAATAAATAACCACAGACTCCACCACACATCCCCAACTCATTCTCTCTATCCCACAAACACACCTACACGACTTACATAAACGAACCTAAATCCAACTCCATCCCTCCTCCAAAATCAAATTCGCCCATCCACCAGCAAACGCACACAACAACGATCACTCCACGGCAATCCATACGCCACCATCATCCCCAACACCCTGACTAATCCCAGACACACCCACAACCTCACATCATCCACATCCCACCACACAAATACCCACAAATACTTACACCACAACAACTCCAAAAAAACCCATTATTCCATAGTCTTAACTACATCCTAAACTCACCCACTTACAGACACTCCCCCATAACCCTTCCTCCCCCAAACATATCCACACCAGATACAACACTATAAATCCACCTAACATTCACACACACCTACTCAACACCACCACACATAAACTAATCACACCCACCATGCTGAACTCCCACACTCACACCACATAAACACCTCATCACTTAAAGAACACTAAACACGCTCTAACTGTCCAAGTATCCACACAAAACATAATATCACATAACTCACACTCATCCACTCACCCGATCAACCTATTCACACGACCCAGATGGAAATACCAGAAAAACCATCCACACGTCAATCCCATCCGCCCCACAACCCGTATTCTCCACCTACCATCATAACTATTATCGACCACACACAACACATAGTTAATCTTAACACAACCAACAGCAACCTACTTCCGACCCTCAATCAATTCATAACACATAAAGCCACCATCCAACTCCGCATATGTATTAACCGCCACCGATCCACTAACAACACACACATCGCCACGCGTACCAATCACTCCTCTATCTACACACAACCATTTACACCACCATTACCACTACCATATATCCACAAACACTCCCAATCCGCCCCACTCATATACCTTCCATCACCAATAAAACCATCCCTATAGCACCAAACGCAACAATCAAACCACCACTCCCTCCTCGCTCTCACCTTCCATCCAAGTCCCCTACCCCTCTCAACACACTGCAACACCCACAACCACCCAACTCCTTTCATCTAAAGTTCATACAACCACTCCAAAAAACACCCGCTACCATCATAAAACACCAAATAACGCATCTATAATCACCTCCCAACTACACCACTACCATCTCCTCCGCTTACAATCACCCCCAATTAACACCCCCGACACACCACAATCTCTACCACCTTCCCACTATCATACCCCCCTCCACAACCACCAAGCCCCCACAACGAGCTACTCCATCTCCACATACCTTCATAAAATCAATCCAACACAAAATAATGTCAGCCCTCACAAGACCCCACGCCCCACATCACAACTCAGCTACTTCTAATAACCAGATATCACACCTCCCTCAATCTACCCACAACACACCCTCACAAATAAAC
>JABUQX010071738.1:27500-32636 GCA_015478945.1 Trachelipus rathkii | reverse complement strand
ATATAACATAAGTGATATCATATCCTCAGCCCTTTGTTTATATTAATATGGAGTAATACTTAGCTTCTTACATCCTTAGTATATGAGGGGGTACAGGGGTGCTCATGTTTATTTATCCATTTTACATATAGGTATACTATATTTTTATGGATAGGGTCGAGTCTAAAGGCCAAAGACTTTATATAAACTGTCTGTATTTATCCTCTAATAGTTATATATCACTTATTGATCACTACTCTCTATGTATATTTATATATGGATCACCGTAGCGTACGAAATATGTTTTTAAAAAATCTGAAAACAAAATTCGGTTTCCATAAAAATAAAAAAAAAAATGTTAACGACACTGGAGTTCGTGTCGTAAAGGATGTATAAGGGTAACGAGTACGGAAAAACACCGTACAATTGTTAAAAGGGGTAGCGTGTTCAGGTGTGAGTTCATCTTCGTTTATATTATATACAAAATCGTTTGATAGCGTTGAGTCCAACGTTACTCGTTACAATTGTACGGCTCCGTTACGTAACGCGTTACAATGTAACTGGCGATTAGACTAAGTGGCTCGACAGGGACATACTGTTTAACTTATAGTACTATATATATATATATCTATATCACATACCTTATATATATCTATATATATCGCCATATATATATATTATATCGTATGTTACTCCTGAATTTTTTATGATATAATACCTTATACTATGAACGCATATAATATATATATTGTATATATATATTGATATATATATTAGTAATGTGAAATTTTCTGACAAATAATTAAAAACAAAATATCGTTGTATTGAAAAAAAGTGGTCTCTGCACAAACATGGCAACGAAAGGCAGGAGCCGCACTGATATATATATAATATATATAATATATATATATACTATATATATATAAACTATATATATATATATATTATATATATATTTATTATATATATATATATATATATATATATATATGCTCGCGGAAGTTTAATTTCTCTTGCTTTTTAGTATATTTAACGTACAATAGTTGCGGTTGCGAATTGCGGTTGCGACCGCAATTTGCGGTCTACCGCAATTGCGTTTGCGGTTGCGATCGCAATTATTTCTTACGAATTGGCGATTGCGATTTGCGCGCAATTATTTTTTGTGTTGCGGGCCAACACAGAGGCGGTGTATATATATAATATATATACTATATATATATATATATATATATATATATATATATATATATATATATATATATACTTATATACTACTATTAGTGATATCATAGTCAACTCATAAAGGCGGTGCTGTATGTATCGAGACACAATAAAAATGATATGTCAAGCATTATTATTATTAGTATATGGTTGCTAATCCGTCCATATAGTATTTAGCACCATCTATAAGGTCTATAATATATATATATGCCAAATCTATATTTTATATATTACTTTATATAGCTGGTATTATATATTATATATATATAGTACTAACTATATACTAGCTGATATAATATAGTATCTTTTACCTATTTATATACATATATTATATATCTATATACTATGTGCGAATACTATATATACTCATATAATATATACACATATATTATATATCTATATATTATAAGTAATATATATATATATATAATCGATAGAGATAAGTCAATATCGATATTACTATCTATATCGTACACTCACTATCGATATTAAAAATTTAACATCTATTCTATAGCTTAGTTAATATCTATGTTTAATCATCTGTTTATATTTACTAATATATATATATACTCTTATATTACTAATATAATTTATTAATATATAATACTAGCTTATAATAATGATACTAGTATACTAACTATATATTAATATAATATAATATGCCTGACGTCTCTCATTAGTATTTATATTGCTATAATATTATACTAAATGTTACGTTATATACTTATATATATATATATATTATATATATACTATTTAATTATATAGTACCGTATGATATTGGTAATTTTTGAGTAGCTCGTAGCTATAAACCTTACTATTTATTATTAACAACAGAAATTCTTCCTGCAAATAGAAACTTATATGATATATATATATGAGCATTATTGTTGTTTTGTTACGTGGTTAATGTATAGTTAGTATGAACTATGGTCTGGAATTAAGAGGTATGGAGTTCTAAAGTACAGATGTGAATAGATGGACAATTTTAAGGGGCGTGTTAGGCTGTTGAGAACGAATCTTGAATTAAAGAGTGAGGATGAACAATATTTAGAGAGTGTGTGGTTGGGAAGAAAGGGGGTGGTGAGAGAACATAATGATACGTTGAGATGGGTTTGGCCATGTGGAAGTGGACGAATGAAGTTGGTTGGTTAACAAGCGGATGTATAAATTGTTCAGTGTGCTAGGAATCGACCGGCTGGGGGAGACCGAAGGAAAAAGTGGAGTAGAGTACAGCCAATTGGAATATGCCCTGAAGGTATGAGAAAATGTGGAGTTTAGCACAGAGGCAAGAAAAAGGTGGAAATATGTCTGATGACGGCGATGTTTTTGTGAGAGGAGTATGGGTTGTGAGACTCTCCTTTAAGCTAGCACCTGAGCTTATAGGGATTAAACTACATCGAGCGAAGATGGCACATACGTGAAGGGCCGGTGAAGCTCTAGGGTGGATTTTCTTACTGGTACGAGTTCTACTAACAAAGACGTCATAGAAAAGATCTGCACAGCTTTCTTTTTGACGTTTCGTCATATTATTCACTACTTTCCTGTTTCCAGTGCATGCTATGCACTTCCCCCAGTCTTGGATAGAGAAGGTGCGTGATGATAATGATTCTATTCGACGTTAGTATATATATAGAATATATATACATACTAACTATATATAACTATATATAACTATTAATATATTATATATTATATACTATAAGTATACTTAACATTTATAATAATAATATATATAATATAGATAATAAATAAATATATTAACCGTAAGGTGAAGTACCTTGCCTATATACGTCATATTATGTAACAAAAATATAATAAAAAATATAAATATATAATAAAAATATATATGATATATAGATATGATATACATAGTAATAGAAGTATGATGTAGATAAGCCGCTACTATATTATTTATAATTACTTATAAATATATAGTATACATAACACCTATATATATACTATATATATATATATAATATATATATATTAATAGGCTCATAAATACTCAAATATTATATACAGCACTGTGATATATATATATATATGATGATATATATATATATTATATAGTAATATATGATGACTATATATATATATTTATATATAATTATATATATATATATATATTATTATCACTAAAGCTAATATAAATATAACCTATTACTTACTTCGAGTGAAGGGTAGGGTCCAATAATTTGCTTCGGGCGTTGAGCAATTTTCACCACCCTCTAAATGTGGACATAAATATTATTTGAATTTCAGGCCAATTGTTGAAATGGAAAAAGAGCAAACTGTATAGTTTTTCTGCTTAAAACATCGTTTTTCGTAATGTTTTTTTCTCGTGATATGTAGTTCATCTTTATGATCTTTTCTATTTTTTCCAAAGATTTTGTTTTATGACATATTGTTTCATTTTCAACTTTTAACCATTTTTTTCGAAATGACGTAAATCTTGGAAATATGACATAGTATTGAGGGTCATTAACATATCGGATACAAGAAGTAGAGAGAAATCGACTTTTTAATAAGCGAATCACATTCGACTCAACATCTCTCACACTCCCTTCATTCCAGGCCATGGCTTCATAGCTCATTAAGCCGCTCGAAAGCCAGAAATCATCCACTTGTTTCGCACACTAATATTTACACTCTCTTCAGTATACTAGGTACTTATTTCTTAAATAAGTAGAGCCCAATACATCGTTGCACGAGAAAAAATGTATACGCTAAGTGATAGTTGACCTAGTCAATATAGCTTTATATAAAGACGACACTACTTAGTAACTTTGTTACGTTTTGTAAACCATATTGCGATTTATTAATATACTTAACATCTAATTAATCTTTTATCTAACTTAGCTTTTTCCAAACTCGTCGAATAGGTTAGCTTTCCGATTTGCTGCTTTAGTACTCACATAATTCTTTTGTATTTAGGTTCAACAGACTCAAGCAATCACATTCATATTGAGTTAAATCTTTTATTATGAGTTTCCGTAAATGAAGCACCTTGCACTTTTTACTATTAATTAAATTTATTGTGACTCCCTGAGTGATCTCTTGTCGTAACCTACACAGCTCTGCTAATAACATAACAATTTAATATATCATCATTATTCTTTAATTTCATCTCTTTTGGTATCTCTGCAAACTTGAAAACTTAAATTTAAGCCCCTTGATTATAAATTTATATATTATTATATATATATAATATATTATATATATATATATATATATATTATATATAATATATATATATATATATATATATATATATAATATATATATATATATATATATATATAATATATATATATATATATATATATATCAGAGCTGTTGGCGCGCCTATACTTTTTTGAGTGCGCCTGGCGCATTGTGCGCTGCGCCTATGCGCTATGCCGCCGGACCTAAGTGTGCCTTGCGCCTATGCGCCTATTCAATTTTTTGTCACATAAATGCGCCTAGCGCCTATGCGCTTTTGCGCCTGCGACTTTTCGCATGCGGTGGATGTTCGCTAAATTATTGCAAAGTAAACATTTAGTGCGATAATTAATTAAAAGTGTTTTAAATTGAACACACATTTATTTAAATTTTTGTATTAAAACCGTAAACTAATATCTATCTACACTCCTCCTTTCTCTCCATGTCTTCCGTGGCATGTTTTCCCCCAGGAGGTTTCAGCACGAGCGCTGCAGAAATTAAAAGTTTTCAGAGCCATAGTTGCCATTTTATTTGTAGTTTTAAGAACTATTGACTAGTTATTTTATATTATATATATAATATATATATATATATATTAATATAGTATATATATATATATATATATATATATATATATTTAATTATAATATATATATATATATATAATATATATATATATAATATATATATATATATATATTATGTATATATATATACTATCTATATACTATA
>JABUQX010071738.1:10000-22500 GCA_015478945.1 Trachelipus rathkii | reverse complement strand
ATAATTATATATTATATATATATATATATATATTATATATATATATATATATATATATCCTATATATATAGTATATTATATATACTATATATATATATATATATTAGTATCATATATATATATATATACATATTATAATATATTATATTATTATAATATATCTATATAATATACAGAGATGGGCCATCGTTACATGAAATTGTTAGCGTTACCGTTACTCGTTACTTGAGAGAAAAGGGTTAGCGTTATCGTTACATCGTTACATTTTAAATTCTTTGAAGGCGTTACCAGTTACTGTTACATGTAAGCGTTACATGTAACGCGTTACTTTCGGTCAGTTCGGGCTTTTTTGGTATAATTGATCATTACATAATTTACTGCTAAGATTAATAATGGATTAGCTAATCAGTTTTTATACGTTTATTCTACTCTTGCAACCAGTATGAGAGCCATAGTAAAGAACATGCTATATCAAAATTCTAATTTATTTAAGAAGCATTATGTAAACTTAGTGAATAAATGAAGTCTGGATGGGAATCCTAGTGATACAATATTATTCATATTTAAAAAGTTTTTTTTATAATTTAATTTTATTAAAAACGTAGAAGATTATCTCAATTGTGCGTCACTTTGAAGTTTTGAACCCTAGCTAGCCGATCTTCTTTCAACATTGTTTGATATTATTGATATGAAAGTATTATGTGTACATATGATTGAATATTAATTAATGATAATGGTAATTAATAAAAATTGGCAGTAATAATGTATTGTTAAGTTAGGTAATTATAATAATAATAATAATAACTAATAACATAATAACTAATAATAATATAATAATACATAATAATAATAATAATATAATAATAATAATAATAATAATAATAATATAAAATTAATAATAATAATAATAATGATAATATAATAATATATAATACTAAATATCAATAATCGAAATTCTTAAAATAATAATATAATAATATAATCATATAATAATAATAATAATACATGAATAATAATAATAAATAATAATAAAATAATAATTAACATTTAATAATAGTTAATACTAATAATAATGATAAATAATTTTTATATTAAAATTGAGCATAAATAAATTAAAAGAAAACATAAACGATTTTGATGTTGGCAAAATTATTAATAATTATACAAATGTGTAACTTGTTTACAGCCATGCTAAGCATTCAAACATATTTCAAGATAGCTTTGATCTCTTGATACGTCAAATTAACCGCTACGCTGATAACCTTTCTACAGGCCGATGAAGGTAGTGGGAGTATTGTAGTGAAAAAGGACTTTTTTAACACAGGGGATACCTATTAAGTGATTCTAGGGATCTGTCGTTATCCGTAAGGTATTTATCAGCAAATTCTACTTCATCTTTCATTATAAATTCAGTTAATTTGTTCCATTTTTCATTATTAATAAGTATCTGGACAGTACTTCAGCCAATCAATATACTTGTTTAGGCTCTTGAGATGTATTGCTTGAACCTCATTTCTGACAGCCACGATTTTAGCATTTCCTGATACTTTTTACTATTTTTCCTTGGTATTATATTCGGGTGTTTGGCGAGCATTTTGATTTTGTGGTTAAGCGATTAGAAATACGATACCAGAACTGCGGTGTTGGCCGTGCTATGCAAACTAAGAAACTCCCGAAATCTATTCTTGAAACCTGAAGCTAATGATGTAAGAAGAGGATGAACATGTTTAAGTAGAGACGTATTTAATTAAGCCTTTAAATTTTTTTTCAATCACTAGCAATGTTGGAAGCAAAGTTCCATAAAAACAGCTTTTATCACCCTGTAGCCTATCTAATGCAACAACAATTGGTTGGAATACTAAAATGTACTCTTCAAGAAATTCAATTTCAATGTCTTTGAAGCACGGGAGCTGCAATGCAGTCATCAGATCATTAAGAACATTTTTATCCTGTATTAGAAGAAGAACACTGTCGTACAGGCTGTTCCATCTTGTTGGACATGACAGTCTTAACTGACATTGAAATATATTGTTAATTGTTTTAGGACGCTCAGATAAATTCCAAAGAGCTGAAGACTTGCCAAATACACTGTGGTAAAGTTTAGAAAAAGAACCTTTAAGCGCAGTTCTCGCATCTGTAGCACAAGTTATACTAAGAGTGTGAGAGACGCACCTTAGATGATTCGAAAGAGGTTGTTCGATTAAATAATCTTCGTTAACTTCCAAACAAGAATTGTAAAACTCACCGTCATCTTCATTCGGCTCGTCGTTGATTATATATATATATATATATATATATATATATATATATATATATATATATATATATATATATATATATATATATATATATATATATATATATATATATATATATATATACTATATATATATATATACTTATATATATATAAATGTATATATACTTATATATTTAATATATATATATATATATTATATATTATATATCTATATATTATCTATATATTATATATATTAATATATATACTATATATTATATATATATATCTATATTATTTATATACATAATATATATTACTATATATACTATATTATACTATATTATATACTATATATATATAATATATCAATATATTATATATATATTAATATATACTATATATATATACGTTCATATAATATATCATATATAATAGCTATATATACTACTATATATTTATATTATATATATATTATATATATATATATTATATAATATATATATAGCTTCCTACACCTATATATATATATATATACCTATATATATATATATATTAATATATACTATATATATCATATATATATAATATTATATATATATATTGGCCTGATATAGAAAATTTTTCAAAATCTGTCTTTTTAGCGACTTTAGAGACTTTTCTTGAGTTAACTAAATCATTTATAACTTGGGAACTAGCCTGGGAATTTTTTTTTTAGTAATAAAATAAATAAATTAAATATAAATAACGTAACCAATACCTAACCTAACATTGACACTAACATGAAGAAAGCGCTAACAAAATGAACAAGGTTTTCGCCATAATATAATTTCCTCCATATATATATATATATTATATAATATTATACTATATACTAACTTATATATTCTATATATATAGTATATACTAGTATATATATATATATATATATATTACTATTATTATATTATACTATATATAATTACTATTATTATTATAATATATAATTATATATTAAATATACTTATACCACAGATCACACCACTCACGGGCTGCGGCCTCTCTCAAGGAGGGGGGGAAAATAAAACATTGTAAACCACCATCCCAGTCTACACGCAAAGTTCTCAGGTAGCTCAGACGTGGGCCCTTTAAGAGAGAGGAAGATTAATATAGGTTGGAAAAACAGAAGAACGGCAAAGAGAGTTCCACAGAACAAGAAGTTAGCTAGAAGAAAGAGGACCGTCACGAACAAGTTTGGGGTTCGCAATACTCACGCAAAATTCGTGCGAGAGCAAGACCCCTCTTGTGCCATCGAGGGCTGACGCAAGGGTGTTGTGAGAAAGCGTAGAGGGTCAACTCCCCTGGAGCGCATCTGCCGCTGTAGATACCTATAGAAAAGTAGTAGAGCGCCAACAATCTACGTACAGAGATCTAGAGGGTCAAGAGAGTTTGATTAGTAGAGGACAGTTTATTAGTCTATTAGCTTTAGACTCAACCCTATCCAATAGAATGGTGGAGCCGAACCCCCCCCCCCAATGGTAAAACATACTCCATATAAGGGGGGAACAAGGCCCTTTTATAAACTGGAGTAGCTGTGGCAGAGGAAAAAATTCGCACCTGAACAGAACTCCAGCTTCTTTAGGCCACCTTAGCAACATTGAAATATGAGGTTTCCAAGATAATTTGTTGTTAATATTAAGACCAAGAATGTTTATGTTATTCACAGGAGAGACGTTAGAGCCATCGAAGGAAATAGGAAAGGTCGGAGGTATTTTTGAGAGGGCGATGTAGAGAAGTTGAGTTTTTAAAGAGTTGAATTTTAAAGGTGTGGTGACCCCACCGGGAAATCCCATCCAGATCTGCAAGAATACAAGTGAGAGCTATAGGGCGATAGTTTAAAGGATCAGAGCAGCTACCTTTTTTCGGGATCAGTTGGACATATGCGCGCTTCAGCACTGAGGAAAAGTATGAGTATAAGACGTAGAGAGTCAAAGTTGAACGAGACTAGCGTTAGCTCGAAGCAACTCCTCAAAACACTGGGGAGGAACTGGCATCCGGGCCATAGACTTCCTGACGTTTCATAGACTCAGGATCCATGCACACAATCATGCTGTAATTACAGAACTCCCAGCTTCTTTTAGGCCACCTTAGTAATAAAAGCAACCATTTGAAATATGAGGTTTCCAAGAAAATTTGTTGTTTTATGTAAGACCAAGAATGTTTATGTTATTCACAGGAGAGACCGTTAGCATAGAAGAAATAGGAAAGGTCGAGGTATTTTTTGAGAGGGCATGTAGAGAATTGAGTTTTAAAAGAGTTTGAATTTTACAAGGTTGTGGTCGACCCCACCGGGAAATCCCATCCAGATCTGCAAGAATAGAATCGGAAAGCTGAAGACGAGAGGCAACTTAGAAGCAAAAGAGCGGATGCAGATTTTGAATCGAGTGAAGATCGGAGAGTTGAATCTCTCAGCATATAGAAGTAAACTAGAGTTGGACAGTACACGCTAAGGAGATCGGTGATGAAAAGTAGAAATAAAGTTGGAGATATAAATAGAACCTTGCGGAACACCACTGATTTTTTTTTTTTTTTTTTAATAATTTTTCTTTTTTGTTTTTTTTTATAAAACGGAAATGGAGAGCAGGACGCCCTCCATCTTACGAGTGCTGATCATGGAGCGATCTGATATAGTAACAACTAGAAATAGAGTGCGAAAGCAGAGGAAGGAGTGGAAACGCCAAAGGAGGGAGTTAGAGAGCATGACGCGTGGCAAAACTGGTACGAAGAGCGCTATGAGGAGTATTCACGCACAGACCGTGGTTGTCTAAGGGCAGATACCTATATCAGTTAGATAGGTAAAGTAGTCCACCGTTGATCATCGATACGACTGATAGCCTTAATCTCGATAGATGCTGAAACATGTGACAGGAACTAGAGACTCCAGACATGATCAAGAAACTGAGAGTCAAGAAGACTTCTCATATTATTAGTAGAATACAAGTGAGAGCTATAGTCGATAGATTTAAAGGAATTCAGAGCAGCACTACTTTTCTCAGTGGATCAATGTTTGACATCATGCGCGCTTCAGAGGAAAAGTATAAGTATTAAGACGTAGAGAGTAAAGTTGAAATCGAGGACACGCGTTTAGTCTGTTGGAAGAACATCCTCAAAACACGGTGGAGGAATGCATCACGGCTCACAGCTAGACTTACCTGAGAGTTATCAGAACTCAGTATACGATGCACACGAATCATGTCGTAATTTCTAAGTGAGTACGATGCGTGGTAAAGCTGAGAGGAGAGAGGAGTAGTAGTTAGGATAGGTATATGTAAACACATCACAAAACAGAGAATAACTAATGATACTCTCGAGCCAGACCGAGGCATCGCCAGAATCGTCAGTGGTAGAAAGTTAGACTGAAAAAAGAGGAGGACACGAGAGATTGGACTTCTTCAGAGAGAGTCTAGTCAACAGAACCGTCAGATGAGCGAATAAAGGCAGATTATACAAAAATTGTTAGAGAGAGTTGTGTTTGTGGCAGATGGCAGATTTTTATCATGGAGAACAAATGCTAGTGTTGACGCCACTTGTGTGTGTGTGAGTGAACGCTACGCTCATTTGACAAATAGATTCCCGAGCAGTAATGAAATTAGCAGAGTGATAGGAGAACGTAGAGTTTTTGCATGCTCCCATTACGCATGTTCTCTCTCTGAAGGCGAGATGGAGAATATACATCGAACATGATATGTGGTGGAAGGTTGATTTAAGAATGGAATGACACCATGCTCATGCCATCAGTGATACGCCCACTTTCTCAGCGCGACGTGAAAAGCATCCACGAGTCAAAGAAGGATTCATTCAAGAGTAGTTAGCCAAAAACAACGCAATGCCCCCCCAATTAGCCCGATTAACGTGCCAGAAATTACTTTTAGGGCATGGTGGAGCTGCTGGAGAAAACGTATTATAATTAAAGCTACAAGATTGTGGTCTGAGTTACAATAGGAGGAGACAATGGTTACTTTATAACGAGAAGGAGTAGTGTTGAAACATAAGTCAAGCGTGTGTCAAGAATTGGTTAGCGACGATGTGGAGATATTGTTGTTGTTTCTTACTCTAACTGTTAGATAAGTTGAGAATGTTGAAATGTTTTTGGCCTCTTCCACCTGCATCAGTGTAAAGAGGACCCAACCACTCAGCTGTGGCGTACGTGAAATCCCCTCAACTATAGCACGCTTAGCTCTGGAGGGGAGAGGTAAAGTCTCATGAGAAGTAGTAAGATAGTCTAAAAGAACGTGAAATCTGTTCCATTATTGGAGCAGTAGCAGAAACACAAGAATATTGTAGTAGGGAAAATCATTTTTAGGCACAGAACATCGAAGTTTAGGCAGATTCAAGATTCTCGCGACTCCTCTCTTTCCTCCGTGTATTGGAGTTTTTATGTTTACTTATATAAGCAAGACCCCACATTAGTCGGAAATTTATAGAAAAAAGATTATTGTTAGGGATATTTTGTTTTATTTGAAAATGAATCCCTGGCCAACTGGGTCTCAGACAGAATAAAATGTTAGGTAGAGAGATAGCGAGGTGATATTCACAAAGATTCATGATTAGCAGAATGCACGCATCGTTTCAAAGTCAATAGAAACCCCGCGCATCCCTACACAATCATTCGTCAGCTCATTAAATGAGGCTGTCCCGAATAAACGCCACATACTCAACAATAGTCTTGTCCTTGTAGAATCTAACCTCCCTGCTCCTTTGAATAAACTATATATCTATATATATTAATAAAGGAGTATATATATATTTATATAATCCTATATGTCTAATACTATATTATAGTTTTAGAGTTATATACTATATTATAAGCTAGTTATATATTTTAATCTATATATATTATATATATATTTCTAACTTTTAATCGCTGATTAATTGAGGTTCTCTCTTTTCATATTATTTTATTATATTCTTTATATCAAGCTATTTAAAGAATTATTATGACATGTATATATATTGTACTATATTATAGTTATAAAAAATCTTGAGAAAGCTTACGTAAATTCGTCTATCTCTCTCTCAGTATATAAATTAAACTAATATAATTGAAAGATACTGAACACAGATCGTTATAGTTGTTTTACAGTCATATTTAAATAATCAACAACAAGAATGAATAAAGTGGGATAAAATAAACACTCATGTGATTTAAACATTTAGTTATCTATATATAATAGTGTAGCATTACGCTTACATCGTTAATTTTAAATCGTTTGAAGCGTTACCGTTACTCGTTACAATTGTAACGCCGTTACATAACGCCGTTACATGTAACGCGTTACTGCCCACCTCTGTATATATATATATATATATACTATATATATAGTATTATATATATATATATATATTATATACTATATATATATATAATATATATATATTATATCTTAATTATATATATTATATATATATATTTATATATATATTATATATATATATAGATTTTATTTTCAGTTTTGTGTAGGAAGTTATTTTAGATCCTTATGAGACGATGCAGAAGTTTTTAGAAGACAACTCGACAAGAGACACTAAGTTAAATTAGGAATAATTTTTATAGTTTTTATTTTAGTTACATGTTATTTTTTTTTTATTTATTGTTCCAACATTGAGATCAAAAAGTTATTTAATTTAAAGATACTTTATATTAACATAAACATATGAGTTATTAACCTAGTGAAAAGTGTAGAAAGAAAAGATAGGAAAGTGTAGGAAGAAACAGCCATAATGGATCATGAAGAAATATATTTAGGAGAAATGAAAGACTGGAAAAATGGCGAAAGAGTAAAAAGTGCCAAAAAAAGGAACTTTTAAGCTGGAAGGAAAATGAAGTTTATGAAGAGGTAGATTTGAATAAAAACATGAGACCTGTGAGAAAAAGATGGATAATAAGTCAAAAAGAAAAAGAAGGGGGGATATGTTGTAAAGCACGTCTAGTTGCTAAGGGATTCATGGAAAAAATTGACAAAGATAATGTGGCTTGTGAATCTCCCACTTTATCACCTGAAGGTTTAAAAATTCTTTTGACAATAATAAAAATGAATGATTGGAGAATAAACACTTTAGGTGTTAAAACTGCATATCTTCAAGGAAAAAACTTTAAAAGAGATGTATATTTAGTACCACCAGAAGAAGCGAAAACTGAAAAAAATTGGAAACTCCGGAAGGCAGTATATGGTTTAAATGATGCCGCAAGAAGTTGGTATGACAGTATGAGTGAAATAATAGAAAGAAACGTGGAGAAAGTAAAGTAGAAAAGCAATTTTTTTTCTGGAAAGGAAAAAGGTAAACCGAGAGGAATAATGGGAATTCATGTTGATGACATGATCTATGGAGGTGAAGAGAGTTTCCATGAAAAGATAATTGGAAAGATTAAGCAAAGATTTAAAGGTAGGTAGTGTAATGAGAGAAGATTTTCAATATATAGGAATACACATGAAGCGAATAATGAAGTACATTTGATGGATCAAGAATAAATAGTTACAGAGCAATTAAGAAATATCGGCATGGAAAAAGGAAGAATTGGATGACGATTTGATAATATGAGTGCTCACGACACAGATACTAGGCCAAGAAGTTTGGAGCGTGTGTGGAGTGAAACTAGGAAGAAATATGCAATGTGCTAATGGTCATAACTTGAAGGAAATAAATAAAGTAGAAAAAACAAAAAGGATAAAAACTGAGTTAGTAATAGAGAAATTAAAAAACGGAGTATAACTATTGAAAATTAATCCTTAAACATCTTTTGAAATATAGATGAATGGTAAGACTTCAAATTGGTTAGGTGTTTATTAAGCAGATTAGTAATGGAAGAAGAAAACGATTGTGTGCTGAAGTCGCAATTAGCAAATAGAGTTGTAGGTCCACTGTTCAACAGAATAATAATTGAGCATGTCTGAAGAAAATAGAATGGGCTTAATATATAAAATTCTTATGGGAAGAATTAAATGTGATGACTGAGGAAGATTTTAAAGTAGAGATAATTGTTAAAACAGATTGCAAATCTCTTCATGATAATATTCGGTCTGAATCAGGAGTTAAAAATAGAATGTTAAGAATAGATATGTTGAATATCAAATCTAAATTGGAGGATGCTGTAATTAACAACATAGAATGGATAAGCAACAGGGATCAAATTGCTGATGGATTAATCAAAGAGAAAAGTAATAATAAAATATGGAGTTTATTAAAGGTGATAGACTAGGAGGATATTAGAGGGAGAAAGAAAGTAGATTAAGATTGATTTTATTTTCAGTTTTTGTGGAGGAAGTATTTTTGTATTCTTAGGAAAACGATGTAGAAGTTTCTAGAAGACGAATTGACGAGAGACACTAGTTAAATTAGGGATAATTTTTATAGTTTTGATTTAGTGAAATATTATTGTTTTTTTTTGTTTTCTTTTTCAGCATTGTGACTAAAAAGTGATTTGTTACGAAAGGTACTTTATATTAACATAAACATATGAGTTATTAGCCAAGTGAAAAGTTTATAAATAAATATAGAATGAGTAAAACGTAAATAGACGAGATTAATAATTAGTTAAAAGATGTTTGCTTAAAATAGTAATTTTTTGTTTTTAAGTGACGCAACTATAAGGATAGATAGGTTCTTTTATTTATTTTATGTATAGAAAGAGGAAGAATGATAATAGGGCCCTACCCAATCTAATGACCCTGATATATATATAAAAGAAAGAAATGAACTTTAGTTGTTAGTTTTGTAATAGTTATTGATAATCAGACATTTTCTTCTGAACGTGGATTTTTTGAAAAATAAGTTGTATATGTTACGTATTCATGTTGACTTTTTATTTTATAATATTTTATATATCTAAATATTATAAGGTTATAATATATCATAGACTTCCAGCTGTTGATTTCTTGGCTCACAATGAAAAGGTGGTGAATAATATTCTGTCTGAATTCCAAATTTATTCTAAGTACTAGTATATATATATATATAGTATATATATATATATATATATATATAATATAAATATATATATTTAGGTAGGGGCTAAAATGGGGTCCCAAAATTCCCAATATTGGATCTTCCCCTTTTTTAACACATTGATTTTGCTTCAAATTTCTATATAATAATAAATAATAATAATAATAATAATAATAATAATAATAATAATAATAATAATAATAATAATAATAACAATAAGGAAGTGGGTAGAATTAAGAGTGAGAAGTTATGTTAACAAGGTAATAAGGATAAGTATTTAAGAGCGGTTAGGCTGGGCTTTCCTTTCGACTTTAGTCCATATTCTTCTACTGCTGTTCTTTTCCGATGCATTTTGGGGGGGGAAAAACCCCCCACCGGGGCGGGGGCCCCCCCCCAAAACACCTGCATACCCCCCAGTCTTTGGGGCAAAGAGGAAAGATCAAGAAATAAAGAAAGAATATATATATATATAATATATATATATATATATATATATATATTATATATATAATATATATATATATTTATATATATATATTATATATATAATATATTATATATATATATTATATATATATATATATATATATTATATATAATATTATATATATTATATATATATATATATCATATCGCGTTTAAGTAGTATTATAACATATATATATATATATATCTATACTATATATATATATATATTATATATATATATATATATATATATATATATATATATATATATATATTATATATATATAATATTAATATAATATATATATTATAAAAATGCGCATGAAAAACCTGATCAAATCAAGTGCATTAATATTAATATAACATGCCCAGGTACTCTCTAAATTTGTCAGATCAATTGCGAGCACATTATCATTATTATTATATAATGTTCACATCTTCTCAACCAATAAATTGCGCGAAAAATGTATAATCATATAACATACAGAAGTCATCTCTAAATTTGTCGCTGAACCCCTATTTGATATTATGAAAAACGATAAACTATTAAAATTATGAGTATCGAATTTTCCTTCCTTTATCATAAGCAAGTGTATGTCTGTCTTTTTGGAAAAGTGTATTAATTCTCGGAATACCTCTGTCCCAGGAGTCTTCCATCCTCCAATGTAAGTCGATATTTTATATATATATAATATAATATATATATATATATATAATATATATATATATAATATAAGTTGATATATATATATAATATATATATATATATACTGGTCCTTCCTATATATATATACAGAGTTGGGCATCGTTACTCAAAAAAAATTAGTTCCGTTATCGTTACTCCGTTACTCGAAAAAGTAGTCCTTATCGTTATTCCGTTTCTTTGATGAAGGAAAAGTAACGAAGCGCCGTTACTCCGTTACTTTTAGTTTTTGACCATGACATTAATTACGGTACCTTAGGTAATTTATTGGTTCGTGAATATTAAATTTTCATCATTATAATTATTATTAAAAAACATACCGTCATGTAAGACCCTAACGCACTCAAGACTTAGTCCCTTTACATCCACCAACGATTTGAATTGCACCAAGCACCTTCCTGCCATTCACCAACTTTCCTAAACTACACTCTGCATTATTCGTTCCCTTTTCATCCAACATATATAATAAACATTAAACTCAGCCACTTGTTCCAGCTACTCACTCTCTAACATAACTTTACACCGAGGACAGTCCTCACTCACAACCATAACCTTACTCTAATCTACGTTTAGCTTTAAATATCTCCTTTTACACACCCTGCCAAATCTCTCTACCAATCCTCTCAAACTCCCTTCAGATTCACCACACAAAATCAAATCATCCGCATATAATAGGTAGGGCACCCTTTATTCTCTTCCATTCTCCATCATTCTAACACCATCTCCTGCCACCCCCACCTCTAATTCTTTCATAACCCAATCCATATACAAATTGAAGAACCAGGAAGACATAACACATCCCTGCCTCACTCCTCAATTAATAATAAAACAATCATTTTAAAGTTTAAATTCCATTTATTTTTACACACGCTTCACTATCGTCATACATATTTTGATTCCATTCAGAAGCTTACCACAAACACCATATATCAATAACACCTTCCCTAGAGCTTCCCTATTAATCATATCATACGCCTGTTGCATATCCAAAAAATAAAAACTAAATACAATTTATTCTTCTTCTCCCTCATCTTCTCAAACATTTGTTTCAATGCAAACATATGATCCACACATCCTCTACCACTTCTAAACGCACCTTGTTCTTCG
>JABUQX010071738.1:0-5000 GCA_015478945.1 Trachelipus rathkii | reverse complement strand
GATTCCATTTTCAGACAATAGCAAACTTCCTTCTACGTATGGATTTCTATCATCATCAGTTTGGATTAAATGGGCAGGAAACTCAATTTTTAGACTCCTCACCACTTACAGAACTTGATTCCTTTTCGAAATTCTAAATTGGCTCTGTGATCCGCCCCCTTTTATGGTATGAAGAAAAATTTTTTCAAATAACAACCTACACATTCACAGCGCAATTTCGACCTCATACAATATGTACAACAATAAAAATATGGCATGGATTCTTTCAATCATTTTAAGTTTGGAATATACATGGCAGAAAATTCAATTTTAATCCCAACTACGAACTTTTGAAAATTCCTTTTCGAATTCAATGGTTCTGTGACCTCTCCCTTTTATGTATGAAGAAATTTTTTCAAAAAAGAACCTACACTTCAAGCAATTTCGTCTCTACATATGTCAAGCAATGTTTCTCGTCGTTAACTAACAACTTCCTGAAAAACATAAAAGTGCGCACTCTAAAAATAAATCCCAAGATCGCGAGCAAAACGTATCCAGAAACACGATCTAAAAATCCACTGACACTTATACACTTGGATTTAAACACGTCATACAATAGTAGAGAACAACTAATTTCACACTCTCAGACTTAAATAATTCAATGTTTCTATCAATAATTGTTGTGTATTAATATTTTTGTACAAAAGTACAAAAATATTGATACATAATTAGTTATTGATATGAAACAATTGAATTATGCACAAGTTTATGTATGTTTGTTTATTTCTAACGGATATAACCAAATATGCTTGTGTTTAAATGCACTTTTTTATTTTCTGTGATATATAACATTATTGTATTTATATGTATTCAAAATATTTGTATATATATATGTTTAGATCTTCGGATGTAACCAGTTATGCTTAAGACGTAATATTGAACAATTCTTCAAATTCTCCATGTTACTACTTTTTGCCTTCATAGTTGTATGCTTTACTTATGTCTTCGGACATAATTTAAATAAACTTGCCCCCCCCCCCCCCCCCCCCCCCCCCCCCCCCCCCCCCCCCCCCCCCCCCCCACCCCCCCCCCCCCCCCCCCCCCTTTGAAAGTACTTCTAAGTATAACTATTTTAGTTATTATTTCTTGTATAATATTATAACATACTTTCTCACTCGGTGTTTAGCGCGGAAAGTAATGTTAGCACTCCCATTTATAACTTTGTAAACATTTTTATTTATGTTCGTACTTATGCAAAGATTTGCGCGAGCAAAATTTTAGCATAAGTCAAAGTTGAAATACTATATAAACCCGTCATTTTTGAGATACTTCTTCATCAGATAGTCAGTCAATAAAACTAGCCAACTATAGAATCGAAGAAAAATCTCACTCAAGAACTCTCTCCAGAAATCCTCCCGGCAAGAGCGATAAACTTCAAGGGAAAGGCTGCGACTTGAATTTCGATCACAAATTTTCGCTAAAACAAAGAGTCAGAGGCAAGGGTGGAAAAACGCGCTGGAAAAGGCTGTGACTACCAACTTCGCCTACGAAGAGAGAGTATCTTAACATTAGGACGTTTGTTGTTAACTTTTAATACTTTAATGCATAGTATTTACTTATGTGAATTAAAACAAACATTCAAATATGGATTTTAAATTACCATCCTTCTTATATAGGGTACTTGCTCTTAAAAGAAGCCACCAATCTAGCAAGTCGTTCCCTATATATATATATATATATATATACTATATATAATATATATATACTATATATATATAATATATTAATATATATATATATATATATATATATATATATATATAATATATATATATATAATATATATATATATATATATATATATATATATATATATATATATATATTATATATAATATATATATATATATATATATATATATATACTCATATATATATAATATATATATTATATATATATATATTAAAATATATTATATATATATATACTATAATAGTATATATATATATATATATATATTACTATATATATATATATATATATATATATATATTATATATATATATATATATATATATATATATATATATATATATATATATATATATTATAATAATATATATATATATAAACAGGGTGATTCAAAACCTCTGCGACCAAACTCGGAGGGCTGAAAGAGCAAACGATAAGGAACATTTATTGTTAAAAATAAGCTATGTTGTATGACGCTTCGTTTCAAAATTATATGATGTAAGGTAAACCACGTGATGTTGTTTGACGCGTTGTTACTTCGTAACCGGAGATTTTGGGTATTCTAATGTTATGTATGTGTGCGTGCGTACATCTGTGTACTCGGAGGGTTGATAGAGGTAACAATAAGGATATTTTGATAAACAACGTATGTGTTTTGACGCGAGGCTGTAAGATAAACAATGCTAGCTTGTTTCATGAAATCATTTTATGGGGAAAATTACAGGAGGTGTTCAAAGTGTCTGCCCTGTACCTGATTACATTCGTTCATTCGCCGTGCCATTTGCCTGTCGAACTCTACGAAACATGGACCTCCCACTGTGTTTGATTTGGATCAAACGCAGTGAAATTCCCGCTGAATCAAGTTCCTCTCTTGTTGTTGACTGGGATTTAATGTACACAACACTCTCACATTGCCCCCAAAGAAAAATAATCTAAGGAGCGTGAGGTCGGCGATTCTTGCAGGCACGCAAAAACAGGTCCCCCTTCTCCCTACTCCATTTTTCAGTGTAGACTCTGTTCAGATGCTCCCGTACTGGTGGTTGAAGTGCGCTGGAGCGCCATTATGTTGGAACCACATGTTCTCTGCGGGTCGCAAGGGATATGTCGTCCATGAGCTGCGGAAGCGTTTTCTGGAGTAGTTGCAGTTACGCAGGTCCATCCAAACGGATGTGGAATGAATGACACGACGTCCCAAGCAGATAATTCCACCCAAAGAATTATCACCCCAGGATGTATACGGTAAATTTCGCCTGGTGAACTCTGATGAACATTGCGTTCGGATTGTCCTCGTCCCATATGTTGCTGTTTCTGCTGTTGAAGTAGCCATCGCGTGTGAAGCACGCCTCATCGGTAAACATGACATGTGCAGGAAAGCGCCAGGATTATCGATGCTCCCGATTGCAGAAACCACCGGGGCAAATCTCCAACACACGGGTGCGAAAGCGTTTGGCAAACCAAGTTTCCTGTACTTTCTACGTAGGTGATTATGCATGGAGGGCTTTGCCCTTGTAAGACCCGAGCCACAGACGGACTGATTTGAACCACATGGCATGTTGCAATGGCCGCGTGTGCTAGTTGACGGGTCGTTGGCGACTCTCTCAAGCACCTCTTTTTCAAACGCAGGAGTCCTCGTATTACACGGTCTTCCACCAATGCACCCGGGGACGAAGGGTCCCATTAATCTCGAAGGCGCTGATGAAGGCGAACAAACACATTGTGTGGTGAGGGTGATTTCTGTGTGAAACCGTCTCATACCGAGTACATGAGTGCGCTCTTCGGTCCATTTACCGTTCGCCGCACCGAATAACAACATTATCACAATCGTCGGTTAACTAACGGAAGAACAGAGAGTGTAAGTGATCGCATTTCGTAATCGATGCCCTACCACCCTTCGCCTGTACTGAATCAACGATGAACTGGGCAAGGTAAAGGTATGCCACGTGTTTCCAAAGGACGTTAAGCGTACACACATGTACGCACGCACAAAACACATTAAAAATTGAAGTAACCTAACATCATTTCACCCGTCGCTAACACTCACAATCAGCGCACGCGTCACACAACATAAAAACTAGCCTGTAAACCTTCAACTCGTCCATAACTTTGAAAACCGAAGAGCGGTCACTACCCAACATAGATTATTTAACAATAATTGCTCCTTAATTCAAATCATTGCATCTAATCAGCCCTCCTAGTTTGTTGCAGAGGGTTTTAGAATCCACCCTGTACCTATATATAACTTATAAATACATAACTAATATATACTATAAACCTAATATATAAACTATACCTAATAAAATACATAATACTAATACTATATATATATATAAATATATATACTAATAAACACCATTCAAACTAGTATATATATATATAAGGTATATATATATATATAGATATATATACATATATAAACATAATATACTATATATATATATACGAAACCTATAAGCAAGTAATAAGTAGCTAAACTAAATATATATAACTAATACACTTAAATATAAAACCTATATAATATATATATTATATTATAAAACATATATTTTATCAAGTTTTTTCCCCAATAAACAATAAACCACAGAACGTCGAACAAAAAATGTAAAAAAAAACGGCACTAAAAAGATAACGGAAGAAAAAAAAATAACCGAAACTTATCGCGATGCGATTACACTATATGCCAAGAAAAAAAAACGCACAATGATCCGTACTCCGTTACTCAAAACAAAACTAGTTCCGTTAGTAACGACTAACACGGAAAGTAACGGATCGCTGCCCCAAAACCTATACTGTATATATTCACCTACTATATATTATAAAGGCTTTGATAAGGTCCCACATAAGGCTGCATGATAGGTGGAGTGGTACTTGGTTGGATTAAAGAGTGGTTGTGGAATAGAAAACAGTGGGTACAACTAAATGGCAATAAGTCATCATGGGAAATAGTGAAGAGTGGTGTCCCACAACAGGGTTTCAGAGCTGGGGCCACTATTTGTCCTCATATATATAAATGATTTAGACCAGGGACTTAAATGCAGGGTTTCTAAGTTTGCAGATGATACAAAAGTGGCCACCTCAGTTAGGAAAAGTGAAGGATGCGATAAGACCTTCCAAAATAATCATGCTAAACTTCTTGGGTTGCGGCAGATAAGTGGCAAAATGCACCATTTTAATTGTAAAAAGTGTTAAGTTTTCACATAGGTTTCTCAAATAAAAGTTTTATGAATGGGGATTGGCTTGAGTCTAATAGACCAGAACCTTATCAGGTGCC
>JABUQX010071737.1:30000-44686 GCA_015478945.1 Trachelipus rathkii | reverse complement strand
CAAAAAAGGAGCTTGGGTAAATCCAGCAGAAATATGTAGGAAAAGAGGAAAGAAAAAGAAAAGAAAGTTACATCATAGATAGGTTGATTAAGAAATAAGTATGTTTTAAGAGAGAAGAATGAGAAATAGGAAACATTTTTGTGTATATTATTAAATATTTACATTTTTAGGAATATGTACATTGCTGTGGCAGTTGGAAAACAGTTGCTATGGCGATGAAAAATACGATATTTTGTCAATATTTTGGGAAATATATTGCCTTGGCAGTCAGTAATGATCGCTCTGGCAATAAAAAATAATAATTCATATGGATCGCCCTGGCGATTAAAAGTTATTGTCTTGAAGACTAAACGATTTTTTTGCTTTGACCCCATTGTGGGAGAAATTATTGACTTGCATTTATATTCTTTGTTTTCATTTCAGTTCCAAGTTTTGAAGATTGTATTTGTTCATGACAGAGATGATAAGCGCGAGTATCAGCTGTTGGCCGAACAATCATAACAAAATACAACTAGAAAGGCAGAAAAATGTTGTTAAACAGGAAAAGAGTATATTGATGTCATGGTCTATTAGAAGTATTATTTGAAGAACTAGCCTAGAAGAGCCTAGTATGTCTTTGTATAAAAGAAGTTAAAGTACAGAATTGGACTCCAAAAAGTAAAAAGTTACAACTTAGCAAAGGAATTTTAAGGTTGTTAATTAAAAATTAAAATTGTAAAAATATAATAAAGTCAATTTGTTGTAAATATATATATAATTGTAAATATAAAGATTAGAAATTGTAAATAAATAAAGAGAAATTATAAAAAATATAATATATTTTGTAAACTAGTTAATAAATAGAAAATAGGAAATTACTAATTAACGTCTAAAGGTAAAGAAAAGCAAAAATGTACCTAGTATGTGTAAATGTATGCATTGGGTGTATATGGATCAGTATGTGTTATCAAATATGTGTGTTGTGTTGGGTATGATAAAATAATTTAGGTGGTTATTTATTGAGGTTTAAACAGAAATTGTAAATGTAGATTTAAGGAAAAATTAATAATAGAACAAATGTATATAAATAGATTTAGAAAGTAAGTTAAAATGTGATAGAAAATAAAGTAACATAAAAGAATGAGGAAAATAACAGAGTAATTTAAAAGAAAACAGTTTTTTCACGAAGAAAATACGATTTAAGGATATTGGAAATAAAAAAATCCTGAAAATGGAAACCACTACTAAGACGTTCACCATAAAACAATGCCATTATGGCGGACGTAAGCAGAAAGCAGTTCACTGAACATTTGGGATTCGTTTAGATAAGACTTAGTTCTCTTTAGTTCTCGGACCGATAATTTCTGTTAAGCTTGTTTGTATTTATATTAATGCTTTATTTATGTTATAAACGAGGCACTTACTGTTCTAACCGAAGCCCATTCGCGAAGTGTTTCCTCTGAATCTGTGGTATTTTGATCCCACTTGGGAGGTTGAGTTGACACCATAAGCTATCGATATACCTTTCAAATATTTAATTATTGGATAGACATTCTAAAACCATTGGAGAGAATGATGAGTCGACACGACAAAACATCGAAAATGATTTCAAAAATATTTATTGGTAAATTAAATTCCTTTTTTTTCTCGGCCATTTCCTATATTATGAAATTAATATTGCCCATTTGTCAATTATTCGGATGTTAGCACTGGCCATTTTCTCAATTAGAAAAATTTAATAGCGACCATTTTGTTGGCTGTTTATTGGAATTTAGCTGTGGCCATCTTCGCATTTATGAACATCAACATTGGCTATATTTTTCGTTGCTAAACTTAGCTTTGGCAATTATTTCATCTATTAGGCTACATCTGTGATCGATTTAATTATTTATTGGAATTTAACGGCATAAATATATGAGATAGATTTGAATAATATATATGGTAATGTAAGTAGAGTTACCACACTTTATATAGTTCCAAATGCTCAAATATTTGATCAAAGAGCACTATTAAGAAAGCTTTATTCTTTAGCTACTATTAGGTTGTTTATGGGGGAAATTTGGAAAATAACCTATGGTATAACGAACTGAAATAAATAAGAAGCCGGTGAGATAATCATAGTAAACGAATAAAAGAATTTTGAAGACTATTCCTTAGCAAAGAAGTTGTATTTTAAAACATATTTAATTTTGTTTCGTTTTGAAAATAAAGAAAAGAAAAAAGCTGTTTATGTTGTTACGACCTTAAATATTTGATCAAAGGCACTATTAAAACTTTATAGCTAATTAGGTCTATTTGATGGACTTCAGAAAAAAATATTATATATATTAAAACTATTGTTACATTTTTGAAACTTGCCCTGTTGACGCCATTTGATTTCACCGGTTGACGCCATTTTGAAGTCACTGACCGACGCCATTTTTAAAATAACTGACCATTGACTGCGAGACCTACTATAACGATTTATTTACAAAAAGAATTTTAAATAGTTATAATTTTTGAAACAGTGGATATTAAGTGACAGTAATGAAATAAATCAAGCTGTAATATATTGATATAAACAAAGACCTAATTGAGACTTTGATTTAGTGCTCGACATTTGCGACTTTATATTTAACTTAAGATATTTAGATGACTTTACATTCTGAACATTATGTTTTACTTTGACAATTTAAGCGACTTGACTCGATTGTATTAAACTAAATGGACTCGATATTTTGGAATCGACTGCAATTTAAATAGTTTAGATTTATTTTGGCGAATGTTTGAATTGAATTATACTTAAAATGTTGATTAAACTTAGACTTTTATACTCTAGAATCAGACTACAATTTGATAGGTGGAATTAAGTGGACTCACATTTTTGAAATTTCAATTCATTGTGTTGATGAAGATAGTGTTTTTTCAATTAAAGAATTAATTGTACTCTTGAGACTGCGATATACACATTTGACTTGAGCTTAATTGATACAGACTGATTTACATTGAGAATTACTTTTGATTGGAACCAACCTTGTTCCTAACCTGGACTTTATTTTTGTTTGAGCATTTGAGTGCTTTGACAGTTGAAACATTTTTAAGTGAATTGAAACGCATACTTTAATAGACTAGGGTATCTTGACTTGTTGAAAAACGGATTCAGATTTATACAAGATTTATGAGTTTTAATTTAAATAATCGAGCAACGAATTTGTAGCAAACTTTTGAACAAAGCTGTTGAGATTAGACTTTAAAATCTTGATTATAATTATTCCAGCTTTGGGGATCGATACTATGTACAACAGTTTATATTGGAATTTGGTATGATTTAATCAGTTATACTGAGAATGAACTTGAAGTTTATTGAGTTTGTTCAAGTACATTCGAAACAAATTATTAACTACTATGAATTAACTTTAGGTAGTGATACTTCGTTACACGGTAAACTGAAAAAAATGGTTTTATAAAACCATTCTTGAGTTTTAATTTATGAGCTTGGTTTGATTATATAACGAAGTGGTTTGTTTATAATTTAGATATTTATTGAAGTTCTCGAGGTTCAAACTTGGGGTAAAACGTCTCTGAAAATACTAACTACAGAATCTACTTTACTAGACTAAGGCTAAGATAAGATTTAATACACTCAATTTTTTATAAATTAAATAATTTATAGTAGGTTTAAGAAATTAGACACAACGCATGGACAGTTATTTATCTCTGACCACCACTATACGATCGTTCAGAGTTAGATTATCTTGTTGTGTAGTATCATATATATTTGCACTACCACACCGGCTTATTCCTTAAGAGTACAGTTAACACGACTTTTGCACGTGGACATTTTAAATTCTATTAAATTAAGTAATGATAACGGACATTTTGCATGAGGAAAAAAAATTATTAAGGGTGCGCCTATTTGCTTCACGTTGAGCCAATTTCACCCCACCTTAAAATGGACATAACAATTCGAAATTTTCAGCCGATTACGACCCTATAAACACCAAACTGTAGGCTTTTTTGACCTCTAAAACGTCGTAATCCGGGGTTTCTGTGTCTGTAGTCATTGTTTGGTATTTTCAATTTTTTAACATCTAGGTTTTAAATTCGAAATGAAATTGGGCTCTTAGGAAGATCCAATTTTGGGCTCGGACTGAGCCAGATTTTCAGCCCCACCTAAAAAGTACATAAAATAGTAATTATGACGATTTGACTATATAAACACCAAAAGTAGCTTTTTTGCCCTCTAAACGTTGTTTTCTGGTGTTTTCTGTGACTGTAGTCATTCTTTCAGAATTTTCCATTTTTCAAAATCCATGTTTTGACAACTTTCATATCAACTTTCAGAATTTTGGGGGAAATGACCGAAATTTCAAACTTGAAATGCATAGATTGTCCATATCCAACAATGACTCTAGTTGTTTCGATTTTTTGATTTTGTGCTCAGCGTTGTCCCAATATTCCAAACCCATTTTTTTTATTTAAGGGAAAATTTACATATTTTTTTTTTCTACTCATTCAATCAACATCAAATTTCAGGGCTTGTACAATCGGCAAGATGCATCTTTTTCTTACATAATCTTTTATATTGCAATAGGTTGTTTGTCTTCTTTGAAATAAATTTCAAAAAAAAATTTTAAAATTTTTAAATTTTCTTTGGAGTATACAAAAAAAAAATTATCTCAGTAAAAAAGAGCATCTGGCCATTGTACAAGCCCGAAAATTTATGTGATAGGATGAGTAGAAAAAAAATGTCTTTATTCAACTTTTCAAATTCAAAAAAAATGAGGTTTGGAAATTGGACAATGCTAAGCACAAAAATCAAAATATCGAAAAAAAAATTCATCAATCTAATAACTCAAAAAATGGACCATATCTATGCATATTTCAAGTTGAAGTCCTTTCCCAAAAAATTCTGAAAGTTGATATGAAAATTGTCAAAAAACATGGATTTTGAAAAAATAGGAAAATTCTGCAGGAGATGACTACAACACCAATAAAAAACCACAGAACTAACAAACGTTAGAGGGCAAAAAGCTACATTTTGTTTACAGTCTCAATAGATTGGCTGAAAAATCCGAATTTCTGTCCATTTTAGGTGGGTGACGAAAATTAGGCACGCCAGAGCAAAAATCGGATCCTCCCCCTTAAGAAAGCATAAACAAAATATTCCATTCAAATCAAAACCACATAAAAGTAACAAATATGGAAAAACCATAAAAATTTTGAAACAGAATTAAGGGCTTCCACCCTGTAGGAAATTGGAACCAAATTAGAGCAAATTAGAGCATATTGCTAAAATTTATAATATAAATGTTCAAACATGTAAATCCACAACTAATTGAAAAAAACGAAAAACACACAAATTTACTTGTTTTTTCAGGCGTGTTTTTTTCATTGAAAAAACCCGTTCGAAAAAAACGAGCTCTTTTTGCCGTTCCCCAACCCTAGTCAGAGGGTCTTTACCTGTTTTAATTGGATAATGATAGCTTTTTCCAAATAGGGAATGAAAGTTTAGCTAACAGAGTTTAGGAAATTTTAATAAAATATTATCTAATATATATACTTTGATACTTAATATTATATATATAATAATATATTATAATATATATATATATAATATAATTATAAAATATATATATATATATATTATACTATTATAATATATATATATATATATATATAATAGTAATTATCTAAGTTTAGATAAATCAAAGAACCAGGTAAAAAAAATTAAAAATTTGGCAAGATTATTTTAAACGATCTTACATTTCTTAAGCTAAAGTAAAATAAAAAAAAAAAATTAAAAATTAAAAACTTTAATGGGATACCTGCACCCAGAAAAGTGATTTTAAGCCTCTGTTTAAATTGTTAGTATTTCTCTCTCTTTTATTGAATTGAGATTGAAACAAATTTAAATTTTATTTTTATATGGTATATATTATATATATATTATATATATATATAATATATAATATATATATATATAAATAATATATATTATATATATAATAAATATATAATATATATATATATATATATATATATATATATATATATATATATATATATTGCTATTTTTAGGAAATCTGGTTTTGATAATGAAGAGCAGAACCAAAGCTCTAAACCTTTAGAATAAATAAAGTCTTTATGAAAAATTTGTTTTATTAACATTTATTTGTAGGTTGACCGCTTTATTAAATATTTATGATTGATCTTGGTTGAAGGCACACACTGAAGAAACAATTGTCAATAATTACTAATATTAATTTTTGATGTTTCAGTGGAAACTGACTATTCCCATCATCAGGACATTACAATATTATAATAGAACAAATAATAGAAGGATGCTTGGTGGCATAAGAATCTGTAAACATTGCTATATCACATAAAACTTATTTGTTGAAAGCATATGATAAAATTTAGAATTGTAGATGGAATGGGCCGCTGTCACTATTGAATGACGGATTAAGAGTGGCTATGTAGATGGATTCTAAAATTTTTAAATCTTGTAGTTGGTTGGTTTGAGATAAAATAGTGGTTGGTTGGATTTGTTGGTTGATTTTTCGTGAAACTGTGATTTCTAATACTGGAAAGTGGTGGGGATGTGAAAAAAGTTATGGTTCTGGCTGAACAGCCTCTGAGTTTTTGTCCCAACTGAGAGCTGGCGCAAAGTGCTACCAAAATAGGCGCTAGTACAAGCACCACAAGAGTATTTGGTGCATTCTCTGACAAATCAGGTGGAGTTGCACCCGACCCCCTCCGATTTTAATGAAATTGTATGAACAAAACTCATTTTGCACAAAACTCACTCCCCTATAAATATTAGGTTCCAATTGTTGAGTAGGGCTGCCAAAACAGCCCCCCAATTCTTGGGGGGTTCCGCATACTCACTTCTTATCAAAGACTGATAACTATTGTTCACTAATGCAGAATCAAAACATTCAAAATGCAATTTTAAGGGAAATTAAAGATCTATAAAAAAGCATGAATAAAAAAATCTGTACAACAATTTTTAAAAAAGTTATTAGGTGTTAAAAAAAAAATTCCCCCCCAACCCCCTTTTGTTGATCAATTTTTAAAAACCCAGTATCCTACTTATAAACTGAGAATTTCTTTTAACATATACAAACATAAAAAGCCTGCTTATTTTTGATATACCCGCATTTTCGCTTAAAAACAGGGTTTTTATGTAAAAATTAATATTTTTTGACCAAAAATTTAAATTTTACTACAATTTACTAAACTCCAAAAAATTTAAATTATATAAGATATATATATATAATATATATTATATAATATAATAATATATATTATATATATATATTAATAATATATATTATTATATAATAATAGTATAATATAGTATAATATATATATTATATATTTTATATATATATAATATATATATATATAAAGTCATACTATATATAAATATAGTATATACTATATAATATATATAATACTATATATATATATATTCAGAAATTTTTTTAGTATTCAATAACAGTAGTAAGAAGTTTTTTTACACTATGAGCAATAGAGGAAAGTCAGGATACCATGAGGTGTGCTGCAATCCTCTATTAAAAACAAAAATCTTTGACAAAGTCTTTGAAACCATACAACAATGGATAGTAACCATGATGCCTCAGCTGCACTTACAAATGACAGACCATATCTGTACAAACTGTGAAAATGAACTGCGGCTGTTGAAAAATAATGCTGAATTCCTAACTGCTGAAGAAGAACACGTCAAGTTCGCAAGTATATGAATGTTGTACTTAAACAGATAACACAAATGCGCAACACCACAAAAAAGAACCATAAGTTAGTCGACTTTCCTAAATGCAGCCTACAGGAACTGGAGTTCTCTATAAATTACGTAAGTAAGTTCTATGTTTAGACTATTTACACATTATTCTAAAGAATAATGAACAATGTAATTGATAATTCGACACATTTTCTCTACAAAGAAGAATTACTTTAGTACAGTTTTCAAAATTTGTCATGCTATATTACTTATTTATGCTATTATTAAGTTATACTGGATCTGAAAGACTATATGAAAGTACAATGAAAACTGATTGATTCTTATTGATTTCAACATTTAGCTAAATTAAGGCCCAAAGGGTTATGGCTGGTGCAAAGGGAACCCATAATGTATGTGTGTGTATACACCACCAAAATCCAAAAAATTAATGTGTTGTGCAATAATAAATCAAATACAATATAAAAATCTAATAAGAAAACAGTCGCCGGTGTCATGATGATGTGCAGGTTGCCATGCTCAGATATGATTAGCAAACAATCTCACCCTAAAAAGAAGAAATTAGTCTAAAGTACTTAAAACACGAATTGAAAATATTGAACACAAAGAGATTCAGTCACATATATTTCACAAGAGGTAGAGACAGACAGATCAGAATTAATCTTACAACAGTAACAAAATAAAGATATCTTCATAATTAGGCCAGAAAGTTTATGAATTAACAAGGCATCATTTTTATCGTAAAAGCTCAATCTAATTATCTTAAAGAACTTAAAAGCAACCTACCTGATAATGGTTATAATACTTGGTGATTTTTCAGAAAACTCTACCTTTATTGTACAAGATGCCAGTCAGGCTTTCCACTGGGTCAATGATCAAGTTAAAAACATCCTTTGTTGGTATATTATAAAAAAGATGGTTCTACAAAACATTGAAAAATTTTTGTTCATTTAGTATTATTTAAACATTTCAACCATCATCGGTAATATGCCTTTCAAGTTAAGTCGATGAAAAACTTACAGAACAATTTGCATTCATTAAGTGAAAATTAATTTAGTGATGGCTGTGCTGCACAAAAACAAAAACAAATAAATTTTATCAATTGATCCATCATTTTTGCGGACTTAATATATTATCTGAGTTGGAATTTCTTCGGAACCGTCAGGGAAAAAATGTTAGTGATAATTGTTGAGTCTCCAAGAGAACTATTTGCCAAGCACTCTTACCAAGCGATATAGGGATAAGATACTAACTGCAGACAGTTTTTCTACTACTGTAATGAATATATACCAGGAATAAACTGCATATACATTGGAGGAATAAAGTAAGCTGAGAGAAAAAATGAAAAGAGCTTTGAAAAATCGCGGAACATTACAAGAAACAACAAGGTATTTAAAATAAATATCCCCAAATATCAACACTGAAACTTTTCTTAGCTTTTCAGATATCAAATTCAAAATCTTACAATAGAAGCTAAGAATATCTCAAAAACACCCTACACTGAAACCTGAATGAATTACTCTCAATTTTAAAACATGGAAGCCAGCACCAACATAATATTCACTATGTCTTCTTCAACACTGAAAGATACCTGAATACTTTCAGCATCGTATTATTGAAAGTACTCTGAGACATACTGATGAGTGATTCGTAAATAGTTTTACGAAGAGGAAGAACAAGTATGTATTATTCCCAAATGTTGAATGACCAAGTGTGGATTGAAAGGAAAATATGCTTAAAACCAAACATTTGCGGCATTCCAAAAACTAACACACAGAAGCAAAAATAATGTACAGCTTTGATATGGATGAACTGCAAAAGTCTAAAGAACTTTTGCAAAAAGTAACTAAAGTGAAATCACTAACTATATATAGGTACTATATAACTAACTATATAAATTCTCATGATTTTTCTGTTATATAGTATTCCATTTGACTAATTAAAATATTAAGCTCGAGTTTATACTATTAAATTATAATCCAAGAACAGTATATATATATATATATATAAGATATATCATATATAATATATAATATAAATATATAATATATATATATATATATATAATAATATATAATATATATTATATATTACTTAAATATATATATATTATATATCATATATAATATATATTATATATATATAATAATTAATATATCATATATATATATATATATATATATATAATATATATATATATAATATAATATATATATATATATATATAATATAGTATAATATATATATATATATATATATATATATAACGGTTAATAAATATATATATATATTATTATATAATAATATATATATATATATATCCTTATAAACAATTAATTATATATATATATATACATATATATATATATATATATATATATATAGGGGCCTAATAATATATCCAATCTTAAAAAGTTTGTACTGCAAGCCGTTTAATGTAATAAAATTATTAAGATTATTTCAAAAAAATTTAATTTTTACAATAGAAACCTTTTTTTTTTAGGCTAAAAAGCAGGTTTATCCAATCAAATAAGCAAGGTTTGAATATATTAAAAGATGTTAAAAGGCATCACATTTTAAAAGTATTGATATAAATTTGAATTCGATCAACAAAAATTGAATTACTTTTATAATTTTTATTAACACTTCATATAATTTAGAATATGTTGTACAATTATTTTATATTCATGCCTTTTTTATGGTTTAAAATTCCCTTTAAAAGAGACAACATTATTTTCACTTCTATCGGTTTGAACCAAGTTATCAGTCTTTGAAAGAAGTGTGTATCGCGGAACCCCCCCAAAATTGGGCTGTCATTTTACCTACTCAAAAATTTGGTAACCTAATATTTAAGGGACTGAGTTTTGCCAAAAGGTTTATACCAAACTTCATAAAATCGGAGGGGGTCGGTGTGCAGACGTTTGTCACAAAAATTTTGCTATGAATTGTCAGAGAATGCACCATGAGTACAAAACAAGCATGGACTCAAAACACTATCTTGTGGTAATCCAAATTCCATGTTAAATAATTTTGACTGTGAATTACCTATCTGTACCTGAATTTTTCTATTTTGTAAAAAAATTCTTAGAAAAATTAGAAAATTTCCTTCCAGTCTCAATTTATGAAGTTTTAGTAACTCTATATAGGCCTATTCAAACTATCATAGGCTTTTTAAATATCTAAAAAAAAAACAGCTACTACCATATATTCATTTTTTATAAAAGCTTCTTGAATGCTACTTTCCAAATACAAAAGATTGTCTGCTGTATAAATTTTTTCTAAAACCACGTTGATAAGGTAAAAGTACTTTATGTTCAATTAAATATTTCAGGTCCTTGTAAAACCATTATTTCCAATAATTTACATATACAACTAGTTAAGGTAATTGGCCAGTAAGGTGATGGAACAGTGTGTAATTTTCCAGGTTTAAGAATAGGTACCAGTATTGATATTTGCCAATCCTCTGGATAACTTCCTGTTTGCCATACATGATTAAAAAACTTCAATATAATTCTTTTATTGTATTCTGTCAGATATTGTAGGAAAGGATATATTATCATGTCCTTACCAAGGGAAGTATTTTTCTTAATATTTGATAGACAGTTCTAGCACACTCAAGGAAAAAAGTCTGTTATAAAAATATTGGGAATCAGTTTCAAAGTTTAATGGTATAAATTCTTTCTCAACCATATGATAAACAAGTGGTTCTCTATGAAAGGAAATGCTACTAGTTCTAGCAAATTGTAATACCTATTCATTTGCAACTTCCAATGATTCATTGGGAGTATGTAAATCATTTTTTGGTTATAAAATAAGTTTCTTTATACCTATTTGTTTTTAGAAATTTTACTTTGTCTCATACTTGGGACAAGATTGAATGATCTGTGATGTCCCTTTCAGGTATGATGATTTAAATGATCGCTTTAACATCTTCACTTCATATCTGGATTTAGCTTTAGCTCTCTGATAATAATTTATTTAATTATATAAAACAAGTTGTGCCTTAAAAATTTTATACATTTTATTTTTATTTTTTATAGCTTTCTTCCATTAGAGATTTATACTTTTTTCTTGCAACTCTTGATGAGCCCAGTTTGAATATATTAGTAGCTATGCTTGTAAATTTTTCTACAACAGAATTATAAATATGATTAATATCTTGGATAGGCACTACATCAGATAAATTTAAATTATTTTCAAAATCATTCCACTTTCCACCAATCATCAATTTTCCATTTTGGCCTCTTCTCTCTGAAAATATGTATTTCCTTTGCAAGTGTTAGAATAGGAAAATGATCACTTCCCAAGTTCCCAGTGTATCCTTATATGTAGCCCATGTAAATTCTCCCAATAAATGTGAGGTTAAAAAAGACAGATCCAGTGTTGAAGTTTGGCCATTCAAATCAGAAACAAAAGTTGGTACATACTCATTAAAGAGAATCATATTCCTCCTATCAATTTGCATATTTTCTCTTCCCTATCACCATTTTGTGAAGAATCCCACAGGGCATGATGTGCATTAAAATCTCGAAGTAACAACAATGGATCCTTCTCAAGAAATTGCAGTAATACTTCAAGTTGTTCCAATACATCTTAAGATGGAGGAATGTAAATATTACATATAGTAATATTTTTTGGTTCACTGAATATTTGTGATACAATGACTTTTAAATTTATTTTTAACTTTATTTCACAAGAAGGCATATAATTCCTAATTGCCATCATAACACCTACTTTATATATATATATATATATATATATATATATAATATATATATATATATATATTATATATATAATATATTATATATATTATAATTCCTAATTGCCATCCTTTTCCTTTATGATCTCAATCTTTACGAAAGATGTTAAAATTCTGTTAACATATTTTTTTCCTTTGCTAAAATGTCTCTTGTAAAGCTATGATATTAATATAGAAACTATTTATTAAATACTCTAAGTAAGATTTATTAACATGAAGTCCTCTAGTATTCCAATGGCATATATTTAGCTTATTATTCATTTTAAATTTAGAACTACTACTATATTAATTTGTTGGACTTGTATGCCCAAACATGAGCTTATAAGTATCATCTTTAGTTAGAGATGTAGAGGACATTAAGTCTATTTAAAATTATTGGAATGTTTTCAGAGATTTCAATTTCATTTATCTTTTGAATCATAAGTTGTTCAATTTCTGCTATTAATGAAACCATTTGATGATTTCTTTTTATATTTATTGTGCTACTACTTGGATTTTCATTATTTAAAACAGTATCAGAATTCTTTTTACTAAATTATCAATCTAAATTATTTCTCTGTTTATATTTCCAGTACCATTTGACCTACTAATTGTAGCAGCATATGTCTCCCTTGTTACTGAAAGTCTTGCATGCAATTGGCCAACTTTACATAATCATTATATATATTATATTATATATATATTATATATATATAATATATAATATATATATCCGGAAAAACAATGTCAAATTCCAGCCGGAATTCCGGTACACCTCTAATATATATATATACGTAATATTGGGTAACATTGACCGGGGGTACAACATTGAACAAAATCGACCCCCTAACCTGTTTCATGTTATAACTCACAAAGTATTTGGTGTAGAATGATGATTTTTTTTTTATTTTGAATGTTAAAGGATAGCGGTTTCATGTATTATCTAAGTCACTTGCCTTTAACTTTAGGTTTTATCTGGAAAAATGTAAAAAAAAAATTTGGCCAAAAAATGCTTCGCCAAAAAAAGTCCCCCCCCCATTGGGGCAGGAAGAATTTTTCAAAAAGTATAAAAATTGTTCAATTTTTGTCGCTATGTATCAGGATCAAAAAACCACTAATAGCGAAAAAAAAATTTTTTTTTGGTTTCAAAGTTACTAAGTGTTAAAGTAGGGGTTGGTAATTTTGAACATGTTGGGTAAAATTGAACGCTCTATAAGTGTTTCAGAAGTAATGGAATTTGATAAAAAGTAAAGAAATTATTATTTATTTATTGTTTTTATTATTTAATATTTATTTATTAACCCAACCTTTTGATGTAAGTTTCTTCAATCCTCTAAAACTCACCTGGGGAAATATGATTGAGGATTACAAGCAGAAATACCCAACAACATCTACAGTTCATAAAAAGATACTTCACAGATGCTTTCCAACCTTCTAAATACCCACCAATTTGCCTGTTGATGTTGAAACAACAATATAATACCATACCAAACCGCCAATGTTCAAAAAAAAAAAAAAAAAAAAAAAAAAAAAAAAAAAAAAAAAAAAAAAAAAAAATGAAGACAGCCATATCTTAGGTATGTAAACTACTCAACTTAAGACATAATTACTTTAAAATAATTTGAGAATTGAATAATTATATAAAGTTATAGAGGAGGTAAACCAAAAAATTGACAGTATTTGATTATGTGGTACCTGTGCCCCTTAAATGTTAAAAATTTCTCCCATTGTACATAATTACATATATTTATGCTCAAATAAGCAATTTATAAATATAAATATAAATATGAAAACCTATAAATATAACATTCAAAATAAGGCCTGTTCAAAGTTACCCAACCCGGCTATGTTCAAAATTTTGAAGAAAAAAAAAAAAAAAAATAAAAAAAAAAAAACAGACCACACCTGCTAATTCTCACGCTCAAGATTTAAGATATATTTAGGCTAACATAGTTTGAAAATTCAAGTAGTATAAAAAAGTTATAGTTAGGTGAACAAAAAAAATTGTTCAATTTTCCATTGACGTATAACTATATATATATATTATATATATATATATATATATATATATATAGTATATACTATATATATTATATATATAGTATATTATATATATATATATATATAATATATATATATATATTATATATAGTATATATATATTATATATAATATATATATATAATATATATTATATTATATATTTACTATATATATTAATA
>JABUQX010071737.1:15000-27500 GCA_015478945.1 Trachelipus rathkii | reverse complement strand
TAACTTTTATGGATTTGATATTTGAAGAATTTGATCATCCTTTTAAAAGATAAGATATCCGTTTTAGTTTTTAATTTTGAAACTTTTTAGTTATATGTTAGATAGCAATAGTTAGTTTTTAGGATTGTGTAATACGTAGTTTAGATAGTAATAGGGTATATTTTTTCTTAGTTTTTTTTTTAACTTAAATTTTTAGTGTTTCTTTTTTTTATTTATTTATTTTAAACGGGTTTTAACACAGCACCTACGTTTTTAGCCAATTATTATTTTAATTTATAATAACAGTTTTGTTTAATAATTTGTAATTTTTTTTTTTTTTTTTGTAAATTTGTGAGGGTGTACGAGTGCGTGAGCGTTTTAAACATTGAATTTTATTTTAACATATTTTATTATAAATACGGTTTTTTTTCGTTTTTAATATTTTTGGTTTTTTTTTTTTTTAATAATTTTTACCTTTTTTTTTTTTTTTGTCTGTTTGTCTTTGTTTGTTGTTTTTGGTTTGGTGTGGTTGTGTGTGCGTGTGTAATGGCAGATTTGCGCAGGCGCGGGCTTTCCATAGACTTTACTAACATCCGCGGATTATAACTCTAATTCTGCATCCGTGAATACCACCTTCTAACTCTAACCCTACCTTTTGCTTCTTGTCTGAGACACAGTGGCTAAGAATTCACCCTCTAACTCGTTTTAATGTATCCCAACTATAACTTATTTCATAATTTTCCGTCTGAAAGGGGGAAGTATGTGCCTATGTAAACATAAAACACTCCTGTAACAACGTCTCGAGAATCTCGAATCTCTAACTTCGATGTTCTGTGCTTAAAATCTTCTTCCTTCTACTACAAAATCTTGTGCTTCTGCTACTTGTTCTCCTAAAGAAAGAATCTTTCAAACGCCTTTTTGAATATCTAAACTACTTCCTCCAGACTGTTAACTCTTCTATCCAAATACTGGTCCTCTACTTTTAGGGATTTCAAATGTACACAACCTGAATGGTTGGGGTCTCTCATACTGATTTAGGTGGGGAGGAGGCCGAATCATTCAGCATTCTCACGATCTGGAGAGCAGCTAATTAAAGAACCCACACACATTCCGGATCGTCCTAACCAATTCTTGAACACACTTGACCTATGTTTCACACTAGTCCTTCTCTCTTAAAATACACCACTTTCGCTCCTATCGGTAAATCTGACCACAACCTATATCTCTTAATTTTAATAGTCTTTCTCTCCAGCTCCATCCTGCCCTACTCGTTTTTTCTGGCACTTGATCGGGCCGATTGGGGGGCCCTTGCGTTGGCTTCTACGCTACTATAATTGGAGTGACTGCTTTGTCCTCTGTGACGCTTCGACTTCTGCCCGATAAGGTGGGAGCTGTAATCGTTGATGGGATTGAGCAGGTTCTTCCTTCTTCGACTAAAATCTTTCTCTCCTCATAATCCATGGTTCGATCGTGCTTGTTCTTGGTCGCCATTCAGGCTAGAGACAAGTGTGTGCGTATCGGGAGTGAAAAATTCTCGTTCTCCTTCCTATCACTCTTGCCAATTTTCATTCTGCTAGAAATCGTTGCAGGGATATCTTCGACGACGCAAAGCGGGCTTTCATCAAACGAAAGTGCGCTAACTCCTTGGTTCTCCTATGACAATTTTGCTGGCCTCTTGCCAAAACATCTCTAAGCAACAACTGTAAATCTGTCTTTCGCTCCTCTTATTCGATCTGATGGTTTCTGTTGCTAATTCTCCAACTGAATAAGGCCAATCTCTTTCGGCCTCCTATTTTCCTCTAACTCACCTGGCCGATTCTGGCATTCCCTCATCCTCCTCCTTCTCCTCCTCAGGTGTCCTATGCCTTTGCCTGTAATTACATTCGATCGGGTGCATGGGCTCCTTAATCTACGAACGTTAGGAAGGCGGGTGGGCCGGATGGCATTCCTCCCCGAGGTTTTGAGGGAGTGTGCTCGTTCAACTATATTCTCCTCGTTCAACTATATTCTGTATGTCTCAATACTAACACTTTCCCCAGTGTTGGGAGCACGCTCATGTCCAACCTATTCCGAAAAAGGAAGCGCTCTGATCCTTCTAAACTATCGCCCTATAGCTTCTTACTTGTAATTCTATCTAAGATCTTTGAAACCCTTCAAAACTCTCATTTCTTAGATCATCTGGAATCTCATTCACTTCTTTCCGATCGCCAGTACGGCTTTCGCGCTCGAGGTCTACTGGCGATATACTTTCCTATCTTACTGATTTATGGTTTTTCGCCCTTAGGAACTACGGGAGACTTGCGTGGTGGCGCTTGACATATCCAAAGCCTTTTGACCGGGTATGGCACCCGTCACTGCTCTCCAAGCTCCTTCCTTTGGTTTCCTCCTCTCTTTGCTTACTATGTCTAGTTTTCTTTAATCGCTCAATATCGGATGTTTTTGAGGTGGCGACTTCTTCTTCCTTTTCTGTCATAGTGGTGTTCCTCAGGGGTTCTGTTTAATCTCCTACTTTATTCCTACTTTCATTAATGATCTTCTCACCTGCCACATCTAACTCTATTCACTCATATGCCGATGAAACTCGACCCTTCATTCTTCAACTACTTCATTCTGCTCCTTCTTTTAATTCTAGAGAATGGCCTCTCGTCTTAATCTTTCGATTTCTATTCTCGCAGATTGGATAGAATTTCCGGGTGGGGTCGTCTCAACCTTGTGAATTCTAATTCTTTAAAAACTCAACTTCTACAATCTCCTCTCTAAAACACCTTCCAACTTTCCTATCTCTTTCGAGCGGTTCTCCTCGTCTCTCCTGTTGAACAATATAAACATCCTTGGTCTAAACATAACAAAAAAATGTTGGAAACCTCACATCACAACGGTTGCTAGGGCGGCCTCCAAGAAACTGGGAATTCTGTTTGCTGCGAGACTTTTTTTTTTCTCTTCTCAGTTGCTCCAGCTATACGAGGGCCTCATCCGCCTTGTATGGAGTACTGCTCTCTATCTGGGGGGGCCCCTGGTTTCACCCGGCTTTTGACAGGGTCGAGTCAAAGCCAAAAGACTTTTAACTGTTCCGTACTTTCCACTTCACTTGACCTCTATTTGCGGCGCGATGTTGGTGCTTTATCTCTTTTCTATAGGGTACCGCAGCGGCAGAGGCTCGAGGGAACTTGTAACTCGCCGTACACCACGCTTTGCGACGCCCGCGTAAGCACAAGGGTGCTGTGTCCTGCGCACGAGTTTTGTGTGATATTTGGTAAACTCCAAGGCTAGTTAGCTGCGGTGCTTCTTTCTTTTCTGCACCTCTGTTCTGTGGAATTCTCTTCATCTTCTGTGTGTTTCCTGCTGAATTTAATTCCCCTCTTTTTAGCCTGCGTCTGTGCTCAATCTGCCCGTAATTTGCTTTAGTTGTTGACTTCTGAAGGAGAGTAACACTCCTCCTTGAATAAGGCTCTGCAAGTGATCTGGTGGAACTGTCTGTAAAAAAAAAAAAAAAAAAAAAAAAATACAATCAGGCATTTCTATTTTCTGACGGTTTATTATTTATCATACAGCAAGAACTATCAGTTGTATTTAATTAATGATGTTGAATCTCTCTTGTAAGCTCTTGTAAGCATATTCAACTTTCTCTTCCTTGATTGGCCAAAATCTAAAAAAATATTCTCTTTATTAGGCATAAGGTCCAAAGGATCTGTTTGGAATGGATGTGTATTGGTAATAGAGTCTAAAGTTTCTTCTGCATTTATTATTTGTTAGTAAATTTTCACTTGAATTTGATCTCCTATTAGAACTCTCATAACTAGATGATAGTGGGTATAGTAATTATGGAATGTCCATAATATCATTAACATCAATACTGTATTAAAACTATAAACATTTAATGTATAAAAATGGTATCAACAAATTATTCATTTTTTTTTATTGATTTTCATACATTTATATATATATATATATATATATATATATATAATTAAGTTATATATATTATATATATATATATATATATATATATAATATATATATATATATATATATATATAAAATCAAAATATTAATAATCATGCAGATTTATCAATTATCGAAAAAATCTTAATGAATTGATATATTAAAAATCAGAAAAATATTGATAGTGATATCCTTAAAAAATGAGAAATTTAGCCGTTTAAAATTTTGTAGTGTTATTTTTCATATTTTTATTAAAAATACTAACTTAAAATATAGCTACCTCAATTTGTATATAAAAAAAAAAACAAATAAAATGGTAATAGTCGAGTTTAGCAGGTTCTGATAAAATATCAACTTTTGCTGATAATTGGTTTTTTATATCTAACATCCCTATATAAAAGTACTAAAAGGGTTGCCAAACCTCTCTCATATATAAATTTAATCAAATCTACCAAAAAAAAAACTTTTTCTTCAAATTCTTTTTAGGACCCATTAAGTTTAGGTCATGATAAGTTTTGATAATTATTATAGGCTATACAGTAAATCTGGGTCTACTTGACCAAACTTATCATAGCCTTACTGATTTTTCAAACGTAAAAAGAAATGATATATGAAAACGAATAATGTTTATAAAAATATCGTAAATTTGGCAATTTTTTATTTATTAATAACATTTGGCAAAAATATTGTAAATTCGGCAATTGATATAGTAGCCCAGAATGTCTTTACTGCCAATTTTTATAAAAATCACAAGTTACACTCTAAAAAAATAATAATTTATAAAAAAAATGAAAATGATTGACGTATTTAAGAATAAAAGCTATAGCCTTTCAAAGTTGTTAAAACTCCTATAGACTTTTCATTTTTGATTCAACCAGGTTAAGTCTCATTAAAGGCCCTCTAGTTCAGGCTATGATATATTTTGCTAAGTATACACAGGGTAAATCTGTGTATACTTAACAAATCTTATCATAACCTGGAACTAGGATCATCCTAAAATGAACACAAGGCCCATTAATTTTTTTTTATAAGAAAGCCTATGGGAAAATTTTTAACTTTGAGAGGCTGTAACCTTTTTCCCTAAAGACCTAAATCATTTTTTTTTTGGTAATAGTAGGGCATAGTGGTGTCAACCCCGATTTTTATAAAAATCACAGGATACTCTAAAAAAAAATAATGAATGAAAACTTAAATCTGCATTTTCTTTAGATAAAAAAAGTTACAGCCTCTCAAAGTTATTAAAAAGCCCATAGGAATTTCTTATATAAAATTTTTTTTAAAACAAATCACTGGATATACTTTAAACAAATAACAATGAAGCTTAAGCTTGTGAAAAGCAAAATGAAAATGATTTAAGTCTTTAGGAAAAAAATTACAGCCTCTCAAAGTTTAAAATTTTCCCATAGACTTTCTTATAAAAAAAATAGTGGGCCTCATGCTCGTTTTAGGGCCAATCTAGTTCAGATTGATAAGATTTGTTAAGTATACATAGATTTTCTGTGTATACCTAATAAAACATATCATAACCTGAATTAGAGGGCATGAAATGAGACCTAACCTTGATGGATCAAAATGAAAAGTCTTTGGGAGTTTTAACTGTGAGAGGCTGTAACTTTTTTTTTCTAAAGAGAGCAACGATTTTCATTATTCTTCATTACTATTTTTTTTAGAGTACATCCTGTGATTTTTATAAAAATCCTGGGGTGACACCCCTCTGTACTACTATTACCATTTTTTTTTGTCTATAATAATTATTTTTTATTTTTTCAAAAAAAAATTTTTATAAGAAAAGCCTATGGGAAAATTCCAAACTTTGAGAGGTTGTAACCGTTTTTCCTAAAGACATCAGTAATTTTCGTTTTTCTCATTCTTCAATATTATTTTTTTAGAGTCTATCCTGTGATTTTCATAAAAATCGGCGGTGAAGTAGTTCTGTGCTACTCTTACCGGCAATTTTTTATTAACAACATTTGTCAGCGACAGCGCTGCTTCTGTTGAACTCTACTAATAACAAAAACTTCGAAAAATTTTGGATACCATTTTTGCAAATTATGTTTATAGTTTTAATTTGTTAATTACAAGAACCAAAGTCAACACTGCTCCACAATTACCCTGTCTTTCACCACAGATCGTTCTAAAATTATACACATCCCTGGCCTGCAACTTATTGGTTAACGGCCCAGTCTAGCCTATGATTTAAAATAAGGTCTAAACTAGGGCTAGTTAACAGAAATTTGAATATATTTATAGTAAAATGCACTTTAAATATACATTTTTAACATTAGAAAACCCCTGAATACTTTCACTTCAAACACGAACACCTTTATAAACTTATAAATATATTAAAAGTTTAACTAAAAAGTTATACATTTTCCACCGCTTCCACGAAGAGCTCTCTTCATATGTTTCATGAAACCACATGATGAAACCATAGTGTATTAATATTATTAATCTTTGGTCATTTAATATTTTTCATAGTCATATATTTTTTTCCATGGGTTTCTCCAGCAATGGTGTAGTATAAGCTGTATAACCACAATTATTAGATTGTGGTATAACTGAAATGGTTAATAACTGGACAAAAAAAATGTTTGTACATGTATGACCAGTGTTGTCATACAGGTCTTTGAAAAATTCTATTCTTACGAAAAATGTAAACAAAGGAAATGATGGCAGAAAGCAGTCATGAAATTTTTTTTTTTTTTTTTTTTTTCAATGGAATCAATTTTTTTTTATTATTAATGACTTTAAGAGCAATGAGATTGTGTCAAATATTTGCGTGATATTCACAATTTTAATTATCCCTAAAATATTCATAAAAAAATGCAATGATAATGTTTTCACTACGTGCCAACCACAGTTTGGTGCCAACGTGGTAGGCCTGATGCTTCCTTGAATAAAAATGGCTTTAATTTTTGATGAAAAGATCTGTTATAATTTATAAAATAATGATGCACTTTTCATTTTTTTTTTTTTTTTTTTTTTTTTTTTTTTTTTTTTGTAACAAATACTATATATATATCAAAGTTTACATATATAATATATTAATATATATATATATATATATATATATATATATTATATTAAATTATATATATATATATATTATATATATTATATATTATATGTCATATTACATATATAGCATAATATTATATACATATATATATATATATATATTATATATATATATATATATATATTATATATATATATTGGTCCGTTTCCATTTGTCCGTCATTATGTATCTTAAAACTATTATATGCTACAGTAAACGGAATTACATTTTTGGAATCAGCGTTAAATTTTAATTTTTGAAAACTTTAAAAAAAAAACGATTTAAAAAAAAGTTAATAAAATTTAGAAGAGATTATTTTAAATTATTTTAATTAACGTAACCTTACGTTGCCCTTTAAAAAATGGGTGGTGTTTAAAACTAAAAGAATATCCAAGGGATATACCTGCCCCGATGGCAGTAGTCGGGGTCTTCCGGCCTTCCGGGGAACTACGGGTAGGATTATTTCCCCCCCTCCGGGGAGGGTTCTCCGGAACCCCCGCTCTTTTGTATTTGGGTGGTCGCGGGGTTCCTCCGCCCCCTCCCTACGGGGTATGGAAAACACTGACCGCCCTTTGTTCCTTCAGCTTCAGCCCCTTTAATGACTCGTAGTGTATATATATATATATATATATATATATATATATATATATATATATAATATATATATATAATATAATATATTATATATATATATACTATATATATATAATATATATATATATATATATATTGGGCGCGTAGGCAGGGGCGGGGGCACTTGCCCCCCCCCTAAATCTTGGCGAAAAAAAATGATACACCTTATATGTTTGCCAGACGACGTTTTTAAAGGTTTTTTAGTTAAGGTATCCTCTTCAAAATTACATCAATCGATTAGATAATGAAGTAGTAATTACTATTTAATAACGTATTATGCCGGATAATTATTTTCTTAAGTTTTTAATTTTGTTTTCCTTTTCATATTGGCTTAAAGTCAACTAGCTTTTGTGCTTTTATACAGCTGGGCTTCTTCGGAATTATTCTCAGTAGTAGGAGGGGTATATTTGGACACCGTGGGCAAATTTGCCCACGGTTGATTTTACCATGCCTGACCTTTCTGCGCCACGTTTGTTTCCTGAGCCCATTTTTTACCCTGGACCTTGACCTTTTTGACTTTACCTTTTTGGGGCTTGGCCCCTTTTATGAGCCCAAATTTTTTACCTGACCTTGACCTTTTTGGGCCTTTACCTTATTTTCGACTTTACCTTTTTTTTCGACCAAACCTACCGTCTTCCATGGGTCAATTTTGGCCCCCGGATTTTTCGGCAACCCTAATTTTTTGAGAACCCTTAATTTTTTGAGAACCCTAATTTTTTGAGAACCCTAATTTATTGGCAACCCTAATTTTCGGCAACCCTAATTTTTTGCACCCTTCGAAGAAGGGTTGCGCCAAACGGTTGCGTCAGCAACCGTTTGTACGTACCCCACCCTAATTTTTTGACCAGGGTCAATCTTTTGCCCACTGGTTAATTTTTTATCTTATTTAGGGGCTTTAGCCCTTTTTTGATTGTCTTTCCTTTTTTGTCCTTCCCCTTTTCCCTCCAAAGCTTGACAGATACCATGGGTTCAATTTTGACACGGGTAATTTTTTTTCCTTCTGGGTCAATTTGACCCACAGTAATTATTGTCCTTCCTTTAGGGGCTTAGCCCTTTTTTTGATGTCTTAACCTTGTTTGACCATGATATTTCGGGCCTTGACCTTGCCATATACCATGGGTCATTTTTGGCCCACGCTAATTTTTTACCCACTCAGTGGCCCACCCGTCACATATTTCGTTTCTAACTTGTACGCATGTATGGACCTACCCTAACTTGAAAACCTACACACACACACACGTCGCGTGCGCGCACACACACCACACAACACACCACACACACACACACACACCACACACACACTTAACACTTATACAGACATGTCACTATTGACACTACATTTACCATAGACACTTACATTTACACTTATACACACGTGCGCGTGCGCACACACATACACACCCTTGACAGATTACCATGGGTCAATTTTTGCCACGCGTAATTTTTTGTCCTTCCTTAGGACTAGCCCTTTTTTGATGTCTTACTTGTTTGACCATGATATTTCGACTTTAACTTCGGCATTACCATGGGTCAATTTTGGACCCGCTAACTTGATGGCTTTGATGGTTCCCAATCACCGTAAGAAGTAATCTAGTGATGTTCTATTAGTGTCTATGAGTATTCTATGAGTGCCAGGTGAGGGCCAAGTGAGTGCCAATGAGTGCCAATGAGTGCCAATGAGTGCCAATGAGTGCCAAGTGGGTGCCACATAGTGCCAAGTGAGTGCCACATAGTGCCAACTGAGGCCACTTATTTTTCAAGCCTTTATTTTATCAGAGCCTAGAATAGCCCTAATATGGTGTCTACCCCTAGGCTTATAAGGTCATGAGAGGATTCGACTGGGTATATTACAAGTTGCTTAAGGATGCTTCCTACTATGAGTTGTCTTTTTCTAACACTATACACACAATACACTCGACACTTTTACACACATTCACTATGACACTTATACACACTATGACACTTACATTAAACCATTATACACTTACACTCACACCCAAACACAGATACACTTACACACACACACCAACTCGATATTATTGATCCCTTCAACTTTGATGCCTCAACTTTGATGCCCAACTTTGATTGCCCCAGCATAAATGCCTCAGCATTGATGCCTCAACTTTGAAGCTTCTCTGATGACGTCATCTTTGATACCATATATTTGATGATTTCATCTTTGATGAAGTCATCCTGATGACTTATCTTTTGTCTACCTCTAGATCATAAAGCTGCCCACCAGGCCGCAGCAAAGCCCCCTACCCGCCAAAAGGATGGGCCCCGCACCCGCAGATATGCAGTTTTCACATCTAAAGTATTTATTCTATAATCATTCATTTTTATTTCATGCTTAAGCATTTTTTATTTTAAAAAACATTTTCGCGAACTTAAAGCTGTAACTCATTACAGACCTATTATTTAACACATATAATTTATTAACATTTTTTACTTTATACTTTTTTATTAATACTTTTAATTTATAAATTTTTTAAAAATTGTATGTAAGAAGAAAAAACCCAGAGTGCCTGATATATAACATTTTATTTTACTAACAAAGTTTTCAATTTTTTTAAAAACATTAACATTACATAACCTTAAGCAGTAGATCAGTAAATCAATTAAAGGGTGTACATAGCAACAAGAGGGTTAGTATGCTTTTGTTTTACTGCTTTTACTGCTTTAACTCATGTTTTTACTGCTTTAACTCACAAGTTTTACTGTTTTAACTTATATGTTTACTGCTTAACTCACATATTTATAACATTACATACCTTAAAACAGTTAATCAGTATAAATCAATAGAGTGTTACCTAACACCTAGGGGGGATAGTATGCTTTTGTTTTACCTGCTTAACTCATGTTTTACTGCTTTTAACTCATATGTTTTAACTCATATATTTAATATTCATTAAATTACTACCTTAAAGCAGTAAATCAGTAACTCAATAGAGTGTGACCTAACACCAAGGGGGGATTTGTATGCTTTCTGCTTTACTGCTTTTACTGCTTTAACTCATGTTTTTTTACTGCTTTAACTTTTGCTTTACTGCTTTTAAACTTTCTGCTTTTAACTGCTTTAACTTTTCTGCTTTAGTGTTTTAACTTTTCTGCTTTACTGTTTTAACTCATTATATTTATTAACTTATGTTTTTATTTTGTTTTAATTACTTTTTATTTATTTTTATTATTATTTTATTTATTTATATTATTTTTATTATTTTTATTATTTTATTTTATTATTTTTATTATAACTTTTATTAGTGTATTTACTTCATGCCTATTGTTTTTATTTAGAACACACACACACAACACACACACGCACACACACCACCACACACACACACGAAACACACACACTTACATACATTTACACCTATACACACACATAGCATTGACACTTATGCATACATTCATTATGACAAATTTACATTTACCCCATAGACACTTACATTTAACTATAGACATGTGGTCACCACACACACACACTTACACTTATTACACACATTCACTATGAACTTATTACCACACATTCACTATGACACTTACTTTTGTCCATAGACACTTACAATTACACTTACACACACACACAAGATTTACTTACACTCACACAGATTTACTACACTCACACAGATTTACTTACACTCACACACAGATTTACTACACACACAGATTTACTTACACTGCCACAGATTTTACACCACCACACACACATACACCACCACACGCAGCTCACTTACACATATAACGTATAATTTATTAAAAATTTATGTTTTTAATTAAAACACGTACATTAATTTACTCATTCAATACTTGACCTCTTTCAAGTTTCTTAAACTTCTTCAATCAATCATTATCTTGGAACAAAGAATTTATTATTAACTGTTAATACTTTTTGTTATAAATTTTATAACTATCAAGTTTTAAAATAACTTAAGTTCATTTCATGAAAGTTTATTAAAAACAATATTTTACATACATTAAAGCAATAAATCAGTAAATGTAAGGACAGCCCCTAGGCACCCCTCTACACCAAGCTATGCCACTTTATGTTCTATTGACTTACTGCTTTACTTCATCTTTAACCATGTAATAAGTATAAAATAACAAAATAACGTTCTTCTCTGCTAACATAACATGTATTTTATTAAATCATTCTAAGTTTTTATTAAAATAACAATTATTCACTTACATTTTATATTATTCACTCGATGTTAACTATAAATATTTCAAAGTTTTTTAAATAATTAGGTTTTCTTTTTTTTTATATTTATTATTATTATTATCAATCTGTACATTGCAATCCATTCACGAAAGAAAACACAACAACCCGCACTCCTTACAGATACGAACTGACCTCTCTCTGTAAAATGTGTGTTGAAATAACTATTTTAGGTCTAAATTTAGGATAATCCTTTTTGTAACCAGGGGCGATTTAAGCCTAAATTCCAGTTCAAAATATATTTCAAACTGACCTTTTCTGTAAATGTGGTGCAATAACTACGTTAGCCTAAATTTGGGCTTAAATTTAGGATAAGCCTTTTTGTAGACGGGGTAATTTTAATCCTAATACAAGGTCAAAAGGTAATTCCTATAGACAAGGCATATTGTTATTATATATTTGTATAATATATTTCAAAACTGGAAACATGCTGGACAGGTAAGATCCTTTAAGCAGTTGAGAAGGAAATGTTTTCCTTACTTGTGATTGGTCGGGTTAATCCTTATCTCTATATGAACTCGTATGTGATTGATTGGTCGAGAATCATTTTATCGTCTTTTGAAAATTAACTGTTCTTTAAACTTGTATTTGAGCAGGTGTGTGGTTTATTATCTTTTAGACCCAAACTTTAGTTTTCTGAAATCATAGTCATTTTAGCTGTTAAGCGTG
>JABUQX010071737.1:0-10000 GCA_015478945.1 Trachelipus rathkii | reverse complement strand
AGGGGAGGCTTGAAAAGGCTTGAAAAAATGTGGCATCAGTTGGACTATGTGGCACTCACTTTGGCACTATGTGGCACTCACTTGGCACTCCTCTGCATTCACTTGGCACTCATTGGCATTCATTGGCACTCACTTGGCACCCACCTGGCACCCACCTGGCACTTCATCTAATACTCATAGGACACTAATATAAAACATCACTAGATACTTCTTACGGTGATTGGGGGCCACCATCAAAAGCCATCAAGTTAGCGTGGGGCAAATTGACCCATTGGTATATGGCAAGGTCAGTCCGAAATTTCATTGGTCAAACAGGTTAGACAATCAAAAAAAGGGCTTAAGTCCCTAAAGGAAGGACAAAAATTTACCGTGGCCAAAATTGACCCATGGTAAAAGGAGGGTGTATGTGTGTGCGCACGCGCACGTGTGTATAAGTGTAAATGTAGTGTCTATGGGTAAATGTAAGTGTCATAGTGAATGTTCTGTATAAGTGTAAGTGTAATGTGTTGTGTTGTGTGTGCGTCGTGGTGTGTGTGTGTGTGTGCTGTGTGTGTGCGCACGCGCACGTGTGTAGTTGTTTTTCAAGTTAGGGTAGGCGTCCATACATGCGGTACAAAGTTAGGAACGAAATATTGTGACGGGTGGGCACGAGTGGGTTAAAAATTAGCGTGGGCCAAAGATGACCATGGTTATGCAAGTCAGGTCCGAAATATGCATGGTAAACAAGTTAGACATCAAAAAAGGGTAAAGTCCCTAAAGGAAGGGACAATAAATTACTGGGGTCAAAATTGACCCATGAAGGACAAAAAATTACGTGCGGTCAAAATTGACCCATGTGTATCTGTCAAGCTTTGGAGCAAAGGGGGAAGGACAAAAAAGGTAAAGACATCAAAAATAGGGCTAAGCCCCTATAGTCTCAAAAATACCGTGGGCAAAATTGACCCATGGTCGAAAAATTTAGGGGGTACGTAAAAACGGTTGTGACGGCAAACCGTTTGTGGCGCAACCCTCTTCGATAGGGGTTGCCAAAAATCAGGGGTTGCCGAAAAAAAATTGGGGTTTCTCAAAAATAGGATTCTCAAAAAATTAAAAAGGGTTCTCAAAAAAATTAGGGATCTCAAAAATTAGAGTTCTCAAAAATTAGGGTTGCGAAAAATACCGGGGGCCAAAATTGACCCATTGGAAGACGAAAGGGTTGTTCGAAAAAAAGGTAAAGTCCCAAAAAGGTAAAGGCCAAAAAGGTCAAGGTCAAGGTAAAAAAATTTGGTTTGCCCAAAAAGGAGGTCAAGGCCAAAAAAAGTAAAGGTAAAAAAAGGTTCCAACGGTCAGGTAAAAATTGGGCTTCAGGAAGACTAAGTGGCGGTCCAGAAAAGGTCAGGCATTGGTAAAATCACCGTGGGCAAATTTTTTGGCAACGGTGTCCAATATACCCCTCCTACTACTATTCTCCGCTAGACCCTCAGTATGTCGATAGCATTTGGCGGCTGCCAAAGTTTAATCAATCACGGACAAGCGTACCGTTGGACATTTTCAGCTTGCAGACAACCAATCAAAAATAAAACTTGCAGACAAATAAAAGGAAATATTTACAGCAACTTGAAGGCCATTAATTTTCTGCGGTAACCAATGTTAACTTACCTTTAAGAGGTAAGACCTGAATGTGGGAATTTTTGAAGACCTGATTAAGCTACGAATAGAATGAGTGGTGATGTGGATTGAAAGAACATATTCAAGGATAGAAGAATCCCGTCTGGGACGTCTCCGATGATTCAAAATGGAGGGATTTGTTTGAATTATCATAAAAAACATGATTGTCGTGATTGCCAAAAAAAATTTTTGTTGTCTACTCTATATGGCGATGAAACTGCGATTTGTCAAGGCACGAACAATTTAATCTCATAGCATTAGAGGTTTATTCGAATCCTGAAAAAAAGATCTGTAATTGAGAGAATTTCTTGGGGTTTGAAGTTTTGAGTTCTTGAACCATTGCCAAAAGATTGATTGTTTTTAGAAAAGTGAGTTGAAGCCGTGAGTCTATTGCAGTTGGACAGGGATATGGACAGACTGCTGCGCAGCATTGCAGGATTAAAACCATAGGGTTCAAAAAGAAACTGCTGGGAAAAATATGAAAATAAAAATTATATTTTCACTGATGATAAGCCATCGGACTTCAAAATTGAGTACAATTAATGACCTAAACACTTAATTCCAAGAAAATTTGAAATACTATTGCCACAAAAAAGACAACTTTTTCAGAGACTCCAACCTAAAGAAAAGATATAAATTCAACAATGCCCAATTGCCCTAAAATAATTGGAACCCGTATGGAACTCACAAAAATTTAATAGTTAATTTGCTATTTTCATTTGGAACAACTATGAAAAATATTGTTGAAGGCAACAATCAAACAAAAAAAAAACAGCTTTTTTTCTGTTATTCTGTTCGGCAACAAGACTCAATTTCATTATTACCTCTTCCATAATAACCAAATAATTTTTGCTTTTTTCAAATATTAATTTTAATTATTCAAACAAAGAAATATATTCTACCTTAAAGTAGTACTACTGATACATATCCAATAGTAATTTTATGAATAAGGTGTCCATAAAGACCCATGACAAAACTGTGATCAAATAACTGTGCTGATCTGCTCTTATCCGCCAATGTGATTATTACTGCAGTTTCTTTAAAACCTTAGAACTAATTAGCACCACTAGGAAAAAGTTACCAATCTCAACAAAAATTAAAGCAAATCACCTGCTGAAACTTCTGTTCTGAATATGGAAGCGTTCCTGTACTTTGTGCCATTATCTATGACTCCTTCAATTCTCTCTTTAGAGACTTAGATTTTCAGAAAAAAATGTGCCAGCATATTCAGTATCTTTAAATCATTTGTGCATCCGTTTCTTATGTTAGGCGCTCCCGTAGCCAGTTTGCGTGAGAAAGTAAATATTTTTCAGAGTCTCTTATGATACTTGATGTCAAGTAGGAATTTCAGGTAACCGGAAACTGACTGTAATGGTATACCTTGTGGCCTCGGATAAAAATTGGATAGACGGCAAAAGAATTGGAAAAGAACTGGAACTTTCTGAAAGTCTCACTTAAAGAAAAGCCGACCCCTTTTTTTTCCTCAAAATCAAGAAACAGCTGTCGTATTATAATTGCAATGGTGCTCCATGTGTCAATCAGTACATGAAGGTCGTTTCAGACAACATCATAGCAGAAGATAAAAAGACATTGGGACTAATGAAAAACAATGAAGAAAGACCGCCCCTTAATGGAACTATGTAGGAATGAGTATTCATAGAATACTATAGTAAGTTGAAAAATGAACGAATTGGGAAGCAAATGCAATTGCGAAATTTCGCTGAAAAATCCCAAGGCGTTTCTATGCTAGTTTAGATTGGTAAATATTAGTTGCCACTCAGGACTCGTTCTAGCAACACACCCACTCAAATATCCATTATATACGTCTCAAAATACGGTCATATCTCTTTCATCGTACGTCAACCTTGTGAATATTCATGTCTTTTAAAAACTCAACTCTACAAATCTCCTTTTTTTTCTATTAACCACCTTTTCAATCTGAACATATATCAAATTATCTTCTTTTTCGTTCGGTTATCATTCTGTCTTGCTCTCCTGTGTACGTAGCCACCATATGCTAATAATTTGAAACTATCCTCATCTTAAGTACCGAAACATATACATAAGATAACACATATCTATAATCATCTAATAATCTCCTAGGAAAGTGCACTTTTTTAATACACCCAATATACGCTCACATCATATGGCTGTGCTTAACGACACGCGACACACAACAAGCGACCACTCAACAGAACCAACCTGCGAGCAATTCTCGATCTTAGCGACCTGGCACACGATACATTCTATTACATCTTCACTCTTCATACGCTTCCAGATTTCGCTTCCACGCCACAAGTACACCAAGGAGGCCACTACCCAAAACTCACCAGCACCTTGTATACAATCGACGTATGCTCTCCCTCTGGAGAACAGGGACTACATTCTATCTATCACCCGTCTTTCTAGGTCAACTGATGGTATATGGTATCACGGATTTCATAAGTCCCATATAAAGATTTTAATATAATTGTTCCTGTACCTTTCTACATACTTTCACTTGTAGACCTCTCTTTATCTTTGCGGCACGATTCTTTAGTTAGCTGTATTATCTCTTATTTCTTATATTGTACTCGCTAGTGTTTCATTCAGGTGACTCATGGAAACTCTGTTCACTCGTGCGTAACTACCACTATTAACCCGCTATACCGTCAGTTTAGTATTAAGTCAACAAGTGAGGTGCTGTGTCTTCGCTATTAATGAGTTATTGTGTGGATATTTGGTTACCCCAGGCTAGTTTGTTATTATGGTGCTTCTCTATCTCTTTCCTTGCCACCTCTTGTTCTGGCGGCTCTCCCCTCATCTCTCCAATCTTCATGTTGTTTACCTGACTGAAATTTTAATATCCTGCCTATTCATGCCTCGCTTTTCCAACGCTTAGTACGTTCTGTGCTATCTGCGTTATTTAGTGCGTTTAGTTACTGATGATATAGATCATTCTGAGACGTGTAATATTAGTAACACTCCCCTCTTGAAATATTGCTCTCGTCCCGTTGTGTTGTTAATAGGTGACATAACTTATATATATATTATTAATTATATATATATAATATATACTATTAAATATAATAGTATTTATATATATATATATATATATTTATTAATATATAATTTTATAATTTAATAATTATATATATTAAAATATTTATTATTAATATATATTATTAATATTATATATTATTGTGACACATAGTAGTGATAAAGTAAATATATATTTGCTCATATACTCTAAATACACCTCCGTATATAATATTAGAACTCCTATACCTGTGTTATACAAATTTTATATGTATATTCTCCTCGTAAATTTTTTATTTATATATGAATATAGTGATACTGACTCCATATTTATTATTTGATTTAATATTTTTATTATCATTTAACACACACACATATAATATTTTTTATTAAAATTTGTTTATATTTATATACTTCATTATAATTACATTTTATTAATATCAGTATCCTAGGTTATGCTATAAATATTCATTGTGGTAAGTATGATAGTACGGACTTTGGAGATATGCGCGGAAAGAATGTTATTCCGAATTTAGACGTGGAGTAGGAGAGAGAAGTATAATAGTTAAAACGAGTAGTATCAACAAATGGAAGCGCTCCCGACCATCGAGAGATGAAGGATAAGTAATAGTATGATAGATGAGATAGAGAAGAGATAATAGTAAGGATAGAGAGAGAGGATATATTAATAAATAAATTCTCAATCTTTATAAATTTCGTACTATTTTTCACCTCTCTATAGTTTCTCAATTTAGGTATAAAGAATTTTTAAAATCCCAAATGGAAGAATGGAGACGGGACACGTCCTCCAAAAATGATGAAAAACTCTTCAAATAAATATAATATGTTGATAATATAAAATATTAAATAGTATAAATTTAATATAAATAGTTTTATCTATTAACTAACCATTACGACCATGTTATAAACGCAGAATATACGAACTCAATTATGGTGGTTCTTATCACAATTTTATAACTAATATGATATATATAATAAATATAAATCATAATATTAATATATATATTATTATATATATTATATATATATAATTAATATATTAGTGATATAGGTTAATTAGGATATTATTAATATTATATATTATATATTATAATGAATAGTTTAATCTGTGATGTGCACATATACACTTATTTAATTAAATAATACTATTTAAGCCTCAGTGAGAATTAATGGTGACTCTAGATAAAATATTGTATATATATTTATATAATTATATTATTGAACAGTCATATTTACGCTTGTGTATCTACTCTCTCGAGACTTATAACTCGATATCTCTATACATTCTCAGATACTCTAAGATCGCGCGCCGATGTATCTTCGTGAATAGGAGTAGCTTATATGTGTGCACGGTTCTATTATAGGGGATTTTCTAATTAGGTCGCGATATTGAGCAATAATTCAATTATTCTAGTGTACATAATTAGTAAGCCGTATATATATAGTCTCGCCGATTTAGTGAATATAATATTAGATATATAAATAATATAATATAATATATAAATATACTCCCTTAATGTATTTGTATATTTAGATTATGCTCTTCAATTGTAATATATATTATATTATATATATATATATAATATGTTCTTTATTCCGATAAGTAGTATACTCATTTGTAGATATGAACAACAATATGGATAATTTTATATGTATATATGCATTACTATTAATAGTATATTATTTAATCTAGTAACTACTCTCTCTCTCTCTCTATAATTATATATATAGTGTTATTGAAATTATTATTTATTATATTATATTATACTTATTATATATTAATATGTATATATAATATTGGATTATATGATATTTATTTTATTTTTTTTTTTGTGATGGTTATATATATTTTTTAGTTATGGTGAGATGTTGTTATGTATATATATATATATAATATATATTGTTTATGTAGTGTATAAGTTTATTATATCATAGAATTTGTTTATAGGTATTTAATAGAGTATAATATTTTTAGATTTGTTAATATAGTCATTTCGACTTTATATATCGTATTTTATATTAGATGGTATACTCGCTCATACTTATGTATATATATTTAATGGTGAAAGAACTAACTGCGCGCTCATAAGGGTAGGGGCTGACACGCCGTGTAGAGATGGCTCGATGGAAAGTACTCATGTGGTGGTCGTCTTCGGGGCATTCTGTGCAGGGATATGACGACACTGCGCTATAAGATGAAGTGCACTTATATATACTCCCCCTTCTCGGGTAGTGTTCTCCTCTTCACTCTTTTGGATATATTGGAGGTGTGTCGCCCGTCTGGGGGAGGTGCAGTGTGTTCTCGACCACTCCTCTATCTCTCAGTGAGCCAATCCCGACGCGCCGAGTCAATATGTGCTCCTATGATATCCCCTGTCGCTCTGCAGGCTCGACCAGACGTCTACTCTCCAGCTCAAGATTGCCACTACATAGAGTATAAATACCTTTCCAAATATATAAAAGTTAGACCTTCTATACTTTATACTGGAGTCTGTAGACTCAAATTAAAGTATATATTATATTAAATAACTAGTATTATTATTATATATTATATACTCATAATCGGTCTGTGACAAAGGTTGACTTATAATTTATATGTTTTATATAAAAACTATCTTATCTATGATTTAGGCCATGTTGATTGTGAGTAATATAATTTTTTGGCATATTTTTATAGTTATATTTATTAGATTGTTATATAAACTCAACCTAAGTGTAATAAGATCAAATTGGATTGTCTAAGGATGTTTGTAAGTGTTGTGTTATGTTAGCTCAGAAAATAGGTCGATTATTTGTGATAGATACAATGTGATAGCCCTTTGAGTCTAGACTTATTTTCTTTCTCTTCTAGGTCACATACGTTGGCGAGCTACAATTAAATACAATGTGTCTCAATAGATGTAAAACACGTGGAACATAAGAGATACTCCTAAGAAATTCCTTTCTCTTTCGTAGTAATAAATAGCTCTCGTGTGTAACGTTGAGAGAAAAAATGTTAGTTTGAGAGAGATTTGTATAGTTGGTAAATGTCTTGGACTCTTATATAAGGTTTAATGGTTTAGTGCATACACTTGATGTGATAAGGTCCAAATTTATACAATTAGGTTTGTAATTGGGAAATGATATTTTTTATCTAGGTTATATATGTTTTGTGGGTTTTTAGTGTTGGATCACCAATTAACGCACTCATATGCTGTCTCTAATCTATATTAAATTACGGCAAAATATACGATAAATTCTTTATCATTGATGAAATAAGATAATACCTTTTCGTAAGTAAAAAATAAAATAAATAAAATAAAAAAAATAAAATAAAAAAATAAAATAAAAAAAAATAAAAATAAAAAAATAAAAAAATATGAAGGCGTCTACACTCACAGAGTTTTAACGTAGACTGATAATATCGAGCTACTATTTAAAGGCTCATCGGATAATAAATTTTTCCTCAGCTCAAGGGTGAAGAAGATCTATCAAGAGTAGGTTTAAGCGTATTTTTGAAATAGTGATGGATATAAACCAAAGGCTTGACTTCTTCTCTGTGATATTTTTTTTTATAGTATTATATCTATTTTTCTTATATTGTAATTCTTAGATCTATTGTAGAGTTAGATAATTAGAAATTTACTTTATATGGTCTTTTTATGTTCTATAGAGGCTCATATAGGTATTTCCTTTGTTCTATTTTATTATAATATGTAAATAGCTTGAATTATTAATATATATATTATTTAGAATTTGTTATATATATAATATAGAGTATATATATATTGAGAGATATTAATATATTATTTATATTATTGTTAATAATAATAGGGTGTAGATATATTAAGATAAGATATATATTTGTTTAATTCATAGTATTGTATATATTTTAATATTATATATTAAGCTTTTATTAATATAGTTATTATACAGTATATAATATATTAATTATATATTATATATAGTAATATATATAGTATATATTATATATATATTATATATAGGGTGGGACAAATAATATAAATTTTTAGTACTTTTGACTATCGAATTCTCAAATAGATTACAATAAAGTATTTGAAGTCAGGCTTTGGGTTGTGTCTGATGTGATAGACGCCTCTCCGGATACAAAGTATAACAGAGTTAATCGTGAAAATAGAAGATTTGTTCAAAAAGTTACGATATAAGCAACTCGCATAAAAAATTTATTCTTTATCTCCATAGTACATTAGTAGAAGCTGGCGCTCTCTGATGGAGTATGATCGGTTTCTCAATAGCGGTCTAAGTACTTCAGTTTCTTATGTGTCGATCAATCTAGAGAGAATCAAGTTTTGAAAAATCATAACGGTTTTCATTTTTGAATGTTCGTACGCTATAGGGTGATCTATTAAATTTTTAAGATATACTCTTTATATCGTATTAAAAAAAGTTTCATTTAAGGGTATTATAGCCTTATATATGCAAGTGTAATATCTTTTATCAAAATCTTAAATAATTGATAGATACCATTTACGTGTATATATATTATTTAGTTGCTAATACCCTAAATCGCTCAATCATAACTTGAACTTGTTGCATTGAATAAGTATTATCTTACTCATAGATTGATGTTGTTCTACTCAGGCTAATGAGGCATATTGAGCAAGGCTCACATCAAACAAACTCTGTCGCCCCACATCCTCCCCACTCTCATTTCATCTTTGTCTGTTAGTTCTTGTGCTCTTGTCATGTCTGCTTACTCTCGCGCTCTCGCCACGCTATGATAATCGGTCCCTTTTGCCCTGGCTACTCCTAAAACTAAGCTACAATGTAGTAACAAATCAAGCAAAGTTGACATTTTTTTTACATTTTATTTGTTTTTTCTTGTGACTATTGTATTATGTTTACTGGTACTCTAGTATAGAATTAGTTGAATAAGATTAGCGACTATTCAATATAAAATAAATAGGGTAATTTATATATTATAGTGATAACTATAGGTCGATCAATGAAAGGCTTGCCTATATAAGTAATTACTATGTAGCGGAATATACTATCTACATTTATGATAGGGAACCGTATCTACTATAATGTTGTCTTAGTGATGATCAATCTTAATAGTAAAAATATTTCATATTTTTCTTCGGATTCTATAATAAGTGAAAATAAGTAAACTAAATTTAGTCATATAAACGATATGCCTACATTATATTGATACTACTCAATATATAGATAGATATTATTATTGTAAAGACTTCATTCCGTGAGTGACTTGCACTCTAGGTGTTGTGCAATAATGATTAATAAAAGCCTAAACCATGTATGACATATTTGTAACTTAAGAAAATTCGTTAAC
>JABUQX010071736.1:32500-35643 GCA_015478945.1 Trachelipus rathkii | reverse complement strand
AGGAGGCTGTACGTACCACTACCCCGCTCAAGCGGGAAGAAAGTGTAAGCATAATAATAAATTAAAAAATAATATATAATAATATATATATTATAGATATATATATATATATATATTATATATATAAAATATATAATATATATATATATATATTATATATATACGATATATATATAAGCGCAATATATATAATAATAATAATATATAATATATATATATATATATATATATATATTATATAATATATATATATATATATATATATATATATATATATACATATATATATATATATACAGTATATATATAGTATATAGTATTATATATATATATATATATATTAATATATATATATTCATATATATATATATGATATTATAATATATATATATGTATATATATTATACTATATATATATAATATATATATATATATACTATATATTATATAATATATATATATATATATATATAAACAATACATTTTTTATATATATTATAAATATATAAATTATATATATATATATATATTATAGTAATATATATATATATATATATAATAGTTATATAGTATATATATAGTATATATATAAACAGTAACACTTTTCAAATTTCATTAAATCATCAAATAACCCAAATATGTAAATCCTGAATCGCAGTTCATTAAACTATTAAAAACTAGGAAGAGGAAACATCACTTTATTCAGTAATCCCAATGTCCCTCTCTCTCTCTATCGCTGATATATATTTTTAAATCTAAAATCGACATTGTTCAGGGTTACGCGATGAGAGTTTAATTGCTGGTCTCTTGGAGATACGCCTCAAATTCTTTTTTGGCGGAACGCTACAAAACGGTTTTGCCTATCAGTAGTATTAAAATAATATGCATAATTGTTGTCATAAATTATGGAAGTTTTGTATTCATTTAAATACATAATATATATCATCATATAATATATATATATATATATATATATAATATATATATATATATATAGTATATATATATATATATATATAATATATATATATATATATATATATATATATAATAATATATATTATATATAATATAATAAGTATATATATATATATAAATATATATATATATATAATATTATTATAATATATATTATATATATATATATATATATATATATATATTATATATCATGTTCAATTTAGATTTTGAACGTTTTATTTTAATAATACCAGAAATATCTTTTATTATTTATTTACAAATAGGTTCTACTAAATGTTCACTGAAATACTCCCTATTGAATGTTTTTTTAATCAGGCAGAAAAAAATAATAAATAAAAAAAAAAATTCCCACTTTCGAAATTAGATCAACTCTTCAACAACGAATTTAAACGGTAAAATTACTGAGTTGTTAGGAGGAAAGGATCATTATTTAGATTCCTCGTCCGGAACCTCGGGTAGCAATTAACCTAGAGTAGCTCCCCCACTAGAATAGGGCAACTATATAAATAACTGATATTAGAAATTATGAGTTTATGAAAGATATTTACTAGAAGAAATATCAAATTATATATTCTTTGTTTATAAAAAGAAATATATATATATATTAATTATATAAAGATAAATAAATATATATAGCTATATATATATATATATATATATATATTATATATATATATATATTTTATTATATATATAATATTTTTATATATATTTATACATATATAAAATCATATATATAATATATAGGATATATATATTTATATAATATATATATATTTATTAATATAAGAATATGTTATATACTATAATATATAGTATACAATATATAAATATAAATATATATATATATAATGTATATATATATATAATAATATGATATATTATATATATATTTTTTTTATATAAAAAAAAATATATATATATATATATATATATATATATATATATATATATATATATATATATATATATATATATATATATATATATATATTATATATATAAATATATATAATATATTTGTTTGTATATATATATATAGTATATATATATATATATATATATATATATATATTATATATATATATATATTTTAATAATTTAAAAATATTATAATTTACAGTTGTACCACCAAAATCACGGCAGAGCCCTATCAAGGAGGAGGGTGTTGTACGCTCAAAAGTTCACCTTCTAGCGCAAATGCGCAGATGACACAGACGGCAGCATTGAAGTCGAGGGCAGATTAAATTCAGCAGGAAACACAGAAGAGGAAGAGAATTCCACAGAACAGAGGTGGCAGGAAAGAAGGGAGCACCGCAGTGAACTAGCCTGGAGTTACCAATATCAACACAAAGCTCGTGCTCAGACACAGCTTCCCTTGTGCTACGAGGGCGTCGTAAAGGTGGTGGTAACGCGAGTGGTAAGTTCCCTCGAGCCACCTGCCGCTGCCGGGGGTACCTATAGAGAAGAGATAAAGCACCAACATCGCTCCGTAAAGATAGAGGGTCAAGTGAACTGGAAACTACAGAACAGTTGAAAACCTTTTTGGTCTTCGACTCGACCCTGTCCAAAAGCCGGTTGAAACCAGAACCCACCCAGATATGAAAACAGTACTCCATACAAGGGCGGATAAGACCCTTGTATAGTTGGAGTAACTGAGAAGAGGAAAAAAAGTCTCGCAGTATAAACAGAACCCAAGTGTCTTTGAGCCGCCCAGCAACCGGTATGTAGAGGTTCCAAGACATTTTTTTGTTTTTGTTAAGCGGCCAAGGATGTTTATATTGTCAACAGGAGAGACGAGAGAACCGTCGAAAGAGATAGGAAAGTTAGAAGGTGTTTTAGAGAGGGAGGTTTGTAGAAGTTGAGTTTTTAAAGAATTGAATTTCAGAAGGTTGAGACGACCCCACCCGGAAATTCTATCCAGATCAACGAGAATAGAATTTAAATATAAATTTTAGAATAATATAATAATAGAATTTAAATTTAAATTTTGTTGTTTACAACTTTTCATAAGGTATAAAATTTCGTATGCCGTTTTTACCTTTCTTCACAAATTAGTTCATAATAATAATAATAATAATAATAATAATAATAATAATAATAATAATAATAATAATAATAATAATAATAATAATAATAATAATAATAATAATAATAATAAT
>JABUQX010071736.1:0-27500 GCA_015478945.1 Trachelipus rathkii | reverse complement strand
AGAAGAAGAAGTGCATAATAGGAGTTAATGGCGGGGTTTTGTGAGGGTATATGGTTGTGGCCCACCTGGGCCAAGGGGTGAATCCCACATTGACATGTGCCAGTCCCGTGAAGCTCTGGGGTGGATTTTCTGACTGCGATGAGTACTCTCACTAAAAGGTATAAAGGGGGCGGTAGGATAATGCTTTCTTTTCTGTTTCCAGTGCATGTCACGCACCTTACCCCAATCTTGTGGAGAGAAGTGAGACTGATATATATATATATATAATATATATATATATATATATATATATATATATATATATATATATATATATATATATATATATATATATATATATATATATATATATATATATATACATATTATTTGTAAAGGTATTACTCCCGCTTGAGCGGGGTAGTGGTACGTGCAGCCTCTCTCATTCACACTTCCTCTCATCTCGCCCTCACCCACCTCCTCCACCCCACTCTATCTCTCGCCAACACCCTACCCTCTTCCTCCCTCATCCCTCCCTCCTCCAGCATCTCCTTTATTCCATCCATCCACCTCCTTCTTGGTCTCCCCCTTCCTCTCTTTCCTATCCCCTCCGCCTCCCAAACTCTCCTAACCACTCTCTGTTCCTCCATTCTCACTAGATGCCCATACCATCTTAGCATTCCCTTCTCCGCTCTTCCCACCAACCCATTCCTCCAATCACATCTCTCCCTCACCACCCTATTCCTAATCCTCTCCCTTCTGCTAACCCCACAAACCACTCTCAACCCCTTCATCTCAAATACTTCCAACTTCTTCCTGGACCTGGCATTCAACCCCCACGTTTCACACCCATACAACACCGCTGGTACACAAATTTTTTCAAACATACTTATCTTAACTTTCTGTGATAAATCCCCCCTTTCCATAATTCTCTCAGACTACTCAAAGCTCTCATTCCTTCTCCTACTCTATGTTCTATCTCCTCCTTCATCCCTCCCCCTTACCCAAATCCATCCCTAAATATCTAAAAATCTTTACTTCTTCCAATACTACACCCCCTACTCTAACCTCTGACCCCTCCCCCTCCTCTCTTTCCTCCTCCTCAAACACTAACACTTTACTCTTACCTGGGTTTATTTTAAGCCCCTTTTGTCCACACATTCTCTCAAACTCCCTCACCAAATACCTCAGCCCTTCCGCGTTCTTCGCCACAAGGGCAGTATCGTCCGCAAACAATATCATGTTCACTTCCCTTCTATCATTCCCATTCATCAATTCCACCCCCCTCCCCTCCCTCACCATTCCTCTGCAAACACTCTCCATAAACAAATTGAAAAGCCACGGTGACATTACACACCCCTGCCTCAATCCTCTCCCCACCCCAAACATCTCACTCTCCCCTCCTAACACTCTCACACACATTCTACTATTCCTATAAAAGGCCCTAATACCTTTACCTAGTTTACCCCCTATTCCAAATTCTGGAGGAGTTGACAATTCCCCCCTCTTCACTCTATCATATGCTTTCTCTAAATCTAAAAAACACCCATACACTTTCCCTTTCCTCTCTATACTTTTCTCCACAAGCATCTTTAGTGTAAACACTTGGTCCACACACCCTCTTCCCACCCTAAATCCTCCTTGTTCTTCCCCCATTCTCCCCTCCGTTAAACCTCTCACTCTCTCAATCAGTATTCTACCATACACTTTTCCTACCACACTTAAAAGACATATACCTCTATAATTCCCACATTCCATCCTATCCCCCTTCCCCTTATACAGGGGGACCAAACAACCATCCTCCCAATCCTGTGGTACCTCACCACTCCTCCAACATATATTAAATAACCTATACAGCCATTCCTCCACCCCTATACCTCCCTTCTGCAACATTTCCATTCTCACACCATCCAAACCTGCAGACTTCCCTTTTTTTCCTTTATTCACGGCCCTAATAATTTCCTCCATTTGTATTTCATCCTCCCCCTCCCCCCCCCCTTCCTTTCCCCCCCCCCCCCCTCTTGCAAATCTTCCTCCCCTCCCCCACCCACTTCATTCAATAATCCACTAAAATACTCCCCCCACCTCTTCCTCACCCTTTCCTCTCCTCCTATCCACTCCCCATCTCCTCCCTTAATCCTCTCCCCCAACCCCTCCTTCTTCTTCCTTTTTCTATTCACTTCTTTCCAGAACATCTTACTTCCCGATTCAAAATTTTCCGTCACTTTTCTACACCACTCATCTTTTGCTCTTCTCTTCGTCCTCTCCACCGCCCTCTTTGCTTCCACTCTAACCCTTCTATATTCCTCCCAGCTTTCCTCTCTCCTACTTCCCAACCATTTCACATAAGCCTCCTTTTTCCTTTTCACCACCTCCTTCACCTCCTCATTCCACCATTCACTCCCTTTCCTTCTGCTTGCACCCACCCTTTTTACTCCACATACCCTTCTAGCCTCTTCACATACTGCCTCTTTAAATCTCCTCCACTCCCCCTCCACCTCCCCCATTCCTGTCCCTCTCACGTCTCTCCACCTATCCCATACCTCTCCTAAACTCCCTCCCTCACACTATCTCCTCCAATTTTTCCACCTTTATCACTTCTACTCTCCTCTTTTCTCCCCTATCCCTAACCATCACCTCTCCTCCCACCCTTATCCTAGCAACCACCAAATAGTGATCCGATATCCCCCTCCCCGCCCCTCTAAATACATTTACATCTAACAATCTGCCTCTATCCTTCCCATTTACACACACATAATCCAGTACCGCCCTCCCCCCGTTATCTCACTCTTCCATGTATACTTATGATTCTCACTTTTTTTGAACCAAGTATTCCCCACTATCATTCTTCTTTCAGCACACAACTCTAACAGACTTTCTCCATTAACATTCCTCTCCCCTACCCCAAATGGTCCTATTATTCTTCCCACCCCTCCTTCCCACTCCTGCATTCAAATCTCCCAATAGACAAATTTTATCATTTACCCCAAAACTTTCCCAACACTCACTCAACTCACTCCAGAATCTTTCTCTCTCCTCCTCCCTCGCTCCATTCACTGGTGCATATGCACATACAAAAACCCACATTTCCCCCCCAAATTTCACTTTCACCCACATTATCCTGGAACTCACCTGACTACACACCCTTACCTTATCCCACACCTCTTTCCTCATAACTATTCCCACCCCTTCCCTCGCCCTCACTCTCTCATTCACCCCTGATATCACCCCCTTGTATTTTCCAAAGTCCACCTCCCTCTTTCCCTTCAACTTAGTTTCAGTTATCCCCAGCACATCCAACCTTTTTTCTTCAAACATTAACCCCACTTCCTCCCTCTTCAAATCCTCGTTTACCCCTCTCACGTTCATACATCCCACTCTAATTACCTCCCTCCTCCCCATCTTTTCCCTTCTCCTATATACTATACTCGCTCAGGCTGCACGCTTTGTGGGACCCCTAGGCCCTTCCCAACACCCTAGGTCACCACCACTAAATATACCCACAATAATACCCGTTAACACCTTATTTATCTATTTATCTATTTATCTATTTATCTATCTTATTTATCTATTAAATCCCAAATTACTTATTTAAATTACTTATTTTACTTATTTAAAATTCTTTTATACAAAATATAATTAAAAAATTTAAATGTTTGTTAAAAATACATACACTACTCAATTTATTTATTAAAAACTTTATTTAATTATTTAAAATTCTTTAAAATCCCCCCCATATACTAAGAAATTTAAATATTTGTTAAAAAATAGATACACTATCTCCGAGATTACAAAACCAATTTCAAATTTTTAAAACCTTTCCGTTATTCGACAGCAATTTATACACTTTATATTATAAAAAACACATAAAACTTTTTGTAAGAACATAAAACCTTTCCACAAATTTACAACACCGGCACTTAACTCCTCCCAAATGGTCTCGACTGACGAATATTTTTAACCTAGTTTTAAGTGAGCTTGAATAAATTATCAATTCTTATCAAAGTTTTGCTTTCTTAATTTTTTTTTTTTGTTTTGTAAGAGTTTCTTTATATTTCGTTCCCTTTATTCACGCTTTCCTCCTAATTGAGTGATTACTCTGTTCTTTCTTCTTTACCTGTCTCCTGTATTTGTACTGTTTCTAAGTAGATAATTACTTCATATACAAATTGAGAATTATTGCAGATATAACGTTGAGTCACAGAATCATGCACAAAACCTTTATATTAATCACCAACACTAATAACTTTTCATCAGTTTTGGCCGACTAGCAGACTTTCTACGAAAGGTTGGTTACCTTAGGAGTCATCCAAATTTTTCCATTCGTCGGATCATATCACATAATTTAATTTAGGTTCACTTTCGACATTGAAGTAGCTACGAACATCATTATCATAGGCTTCCTCATATATATTCAATAGTCATCATAAACCAAACAGTAATAAAGGAGATCTCTAATGCTAGGAAACTTTTAGCAATAATATATATATATATATATATATATATATATATATATATATATATATATATATATATATATATATATATATATATATATATATATATATATATATATATATATATATATATATATTATTATTATTATGATTATTATTATTATTATTATTATTATTATTATTATTATTATTATTATTATTATTATTATTATTATTATTATTATTATTATTATTATTATTATTATTATTATTATTATTATTATTATTATTATTATTATTATTAATAATTGTCGATGTTGCCTAGTAATAGTAATAACACTAATCATAATAATAATTTATGTCATATAATAATATAACTTATATATATAATATATAAATAATAGATTATATATATAAAATATATGCATAGTAATAATATAATATATATATATATATAATATAAATAATAATAATAATAATAATAATAATAATAATAATAATAATAATAATAATAATAAATAATAATAATAATAATAATAATAATAATAATAATAATAATATAATTATATATAATATATATATATAATTATAATAATATATATAATATATATATATGTATCTTAATAATATATATTAATAATAATATATATATGTAATAATAATAATAATAATATAATATATCTAATATTAATAATAATAATAATAATAATAATATATAATATATAAATATATATATATATATATATATATATATATATATATATATATATATATATATATATATATATATATATATATATATATATATATATAACATCTCTAACAACTTCTGTAAATCTGCCTTTCCTCCTCTTATTCGATCTGATGGCTCTGTTGCTAACTCTCCAACTGAAAAGGCCAATCTCTTCGACCTCCTATTTTCCTCTAACTCAACCCTGGACGATTCTGGCATTCCTCTTCCTCCTCCTTCTCCTCTCAGGTGTCCTATGCCTTTGCCTGTGATTACATTCGATCGGGTGCATGGGCTCCTGAAATCTACGAACGTTAGGAAGGCGGGTGGCCCGGATGGCATTCCTCCCCGAGTTTTGAGGGAGTGTGCTTCCGTGCTGACCCCGCCTCTCGTTCAACTATATTCTCTATGTCTCAATACTAACACTTTCCCTCAGTGTTGGAAGCACGCACATGTCCAACCTATTCCGAAAAAAGGAAGCCGCTCTGATCCTTCTAACTATCGCCCTATAGCTCTCACTTGTGTTCTATCTAAGATCTTTGAAACCTTTCTCAACTCTCATTTCTTAGATCATCTGGAATCTCATTCACTTCTTTCCGATCGCCAGTATGGCTTTCGGCGTTCGAGGTCTACTGGCGATATACTTTCCTATCTTACTGATTTATGGTTTTCCGCCCTTAGGAACTACGGGGAGACTTGCGTGGTGGCGCTTGACATATCCAAAGCATTTGACCGGGTATGGCACGCGTCACTGCTCTCCAAGCTCCCTTCCTTTGGGTTTCCTCCTTCACTTTGCTTACTTATGTCTAGTTTTCTCTCAAATCGCTCAATGTCGGCTGTTGTTGACGGGGCGACTTCTTCTTCTTTTTCTGTTAATTGTGGTGTTCCTCAGGGTTCTGTCTTATCTCCTACTTTATTCTTACTTTTCATTAACGATCTTCTCACCTGCACATCTAACTCTATCCACTCGTATGCCGATGACTCGACCCTTCATTCTTCAACTCATTTCAATTCTGCTCCCTTTTACTTCTAGAATTGCCTCTCGTCTTAATCTTTCCGATTCTTTTCTCGCTGATCTGGATAGGATTTCCGGGTGGGGTCGTCTCAACCTTGCGAAATTTAATTCTATTCATTAAAACTCATACTTCTATTCAACTTCCTCTTAAAAATACCTTCCAACTTTCCTATCTCTTTCGACGGTTCTCTCGTCTCTCCTGTTGACAATATAAACATCCTTGGCCTTAACATAAACAAAAAAATGTCTTGGAAACATCACATCACAACGGTTGCTAGGGCGGCCTCAAAGAAACTGGGAGTTCTGTTTAGACTGCGAGACTTTTTTCCTCTTCTCAGTTGCTCCAGCTATACAAGGGCCTCATCCGCCCTTGTATGGAGTACTGCTCTCATATCTGGGGGGCTCTGGTTTCACCCGGCTTTTGGACAGGGTTGAGTCAAAGGCCAAAAGGCTTATAAACTGTTCCGTACTTTCCACTTCACTTGACCCTCTATCTTTGCGGCGCGATGTTGGTGCTTTATCTCTTTTCTATAGGTACCGCAGCGGCAGGTGCTCGAGGGAACTTGTCACTCGCGTACCTCCACCTTTACGACGTCCTCGTAGCACAAGGGGTGCTGTGTCTGCGCATGAGTTTTGTGTGGATATTGGCAACCCCAGGCTAGTTCGCTGCGGTGCTTCCTTCTTTCCAGCCACTTCTGTTCTGTGGAATTCTCTTCCATCTTCTGTGTTTCCTGCTGAATTTAATCTCCCGCACTTCAAAGCCTGCGTCTGTGCTCATCTGCGTAATTTGCGTTAGTTGTGTACTTCTGAGGCGTGTAACACCCCCTCCTTGAATAGGGCTTCGCCCGTGAGTGGTGGTGACAACTGTAAAAAAAATATATATATATATATATATAATATATATATATATATATATATATATATATATATATATATATATATATATATATATATATATATATATATATATATATATTAATAATAATAATCAAAATAAAACTAAAAATAATAAAAATAATTATATTATTATTATTATTATTATTATTATTATTATTATTTTATTATTATTATTATTATTATTATTATTATTATTATTATTATTATTATTATTATTATTATTATTATTATTATTATTATTATTATTATTATTATTATTATTATTATTATTATTATTATTATTATTATTATTATTATTATTATTATTATTATTATTATTATTATTATTATTATTATTATTATTATTTATACATTTTGATTATTGTGAATACATTATTATTATTTTTAATTGGAATTATTATTGTTATTGGTAATAAATAAATAATATGTATAATATATATATATATAATAATAATAATATAATATATATAATAATATGTAATATATATATATATATCTTTCTATATATATATATGTAATAATATATAATATATATATAATAATAATATATAAGATATAATAATATATATATATAATATATATAATAATAATAATAATATGTAATAATAATAAGTATATTTAATATAATAATATAATAATATTAGAATAATAATAATATAATAATAATAATATATATAATATATAATAATATAATAATAATAATAATATAATAATACTATATAATAATAATAATAATAATAATATGTATATATATATATAATAATATATATATATGTATATATATAACAATAATATGTATATATAATATCTTAAGTGACTAATTTTTATTAATTTTAATATAATATATATATATATATATATATATATATATATATATATATATATATATATATATATATATATATATATATATATATATATATATAAATATATATATATATATATATATATATATATATATATATATATATATATATATATATATATATATATATGCTATATATATAATATATATAATATATAATAATAATATATAATAATATATATATATATATATATATATATATATATATATATATATATAATCTTGATGGCTAAAGGCCAGGGGTCTATAAACATACTGAAGTTTGAAGTTTGAATCAAAATTGGGGAAAACCAATTCTTTATTCCGATTAAAAGTTCACTTGAGCCGAAACGCACCTCTTCAAAGTGTGTTAGTCATGGAAAGAGTGGAAAAATATAAAAGATGAATGCTTAGACTTTATCAGTGGAATACATGTAAGAGAGTTAGTGAGATGATGAGAGCTAATAATCTGAAAAGCCTTAGACTCGACATTTACAAGGAGAGCTCTATGTGGCAACAACCAAAGAAATGCTCTGTAAACTCTACATAATGACGATCAAAGCTTCTATGCAGTACGAGAAACTGGGATGACGTTAAGAAGTTTGGGAGGCTTCTCCGGACACCCCTCTTAGAAAGATCATGAGAAAAGGAAATGCTAAGAATGTTAGGAACAGAACAAAGTTTGAATTATGAGTTTGTTTTCGTAGAAGATATCGTTGTGTTTAAGATTAAATTGCGTTGAAGGAGAAAACTATTTTTTTTTATCATTGAAGGGCCATTTATTACTATCGCTTCCTTAAAATTCTCTCTCTCTCTCTCTCTCTCTCTCTCTCTCTCTCTCTCTCTCTCTCTCTCTCTCTCTCTCTCTCTCTCTCTCTCTCTCTCTCTCTCTCTCTCTCTCTCTCTCTCTCTCTCTCTCTCTCTCTCTCTCTCTCTCTCTCTCTCTCTCTCTCTCTCTCTCTCTCTCTCTCTCTCTCTCTCTCTCTCTCTCTCTCTCTCTCTCTCTCTCTCTACTCTTGTAACCCTTCTATCCTTGGCTCCTTATGTAATTCCAATTTATCCTGTCAAATAATCTTTCACGTTTACAGTTTGTTGACACTTTCAAATCTCCATACTCTCTTAATATTTTCGCTTCTACCCTAATCCAATTTTGTCTTACCTTTGCTTCTATCAAAGAGCTATAGAATAAATTCTTGTTGGACCTTTCAAGACTTATACATTCAGCTACCTTTCCTTGAAGTTTTCTTTACACATTCAAAGTGAAGGAGAAGACGACCATCAGTCTATCCACTTGTGTATGTGCATTTATACTCCTCCTAAGTATACTCTCATTTCCTATAATTATTTTCAACCAGCATATAGTTCTAACTGTCTAATCCCATTTTCTTTCTACTTTATACTCTAAATGGAACTTCTGCTTCTCTCACCTCTACGACAACACATTCTTGCATTAAAATCACCCAGCAGACATACGTCACTATTCCAACTAAAACTGCCTCCAAAAGTACTTCCCTCGTTCTGCATTATTATCTTACGGAGGTTATATTCAGCCACATATATTCAGTTTTCATCCAATTTCATATTTATCCACATTAACCTTGGACAAATTAATTCACATTCATTTACATTTTTCCACTAATCTTCTTTCACAATTATTGTGGCACTTTTCTAGCTCAAAACCTTTCACTCACCACCATTACAAGTACAACATCCTCTCTTATCTTTCAACTTATTTTTGCTCAAGGCTCATATACACAGTCCTATCTTACGAACAATTACTAAATTTTTGCCCACATGATTGACATTTCTTACGTTAAAGCAAGAAATCTTAAAACCTCCTCTACTGTTTTACAGCTCTCTCTCTCTCTCTCTCTCTCTCTCTCTCTCTCTCTCTCTCTCTCTCTCTCTCTCTCTCTCTCTCTCTCTCTCTCTCTCTCTCTCTCTCTCTCTCTCTCTCTCTCTCCTTAGGATCTTCATCAATACGACTGTCCATAGGAAAAAACTAAGTGACTAGTAGTTTTCCCTGTCTTGACAACTTACTTGTTTACAGCCAAATTGAAAACGCTACATAATTTAATTATAATATCTGCAAAGATTTAGATGTAAATTACCTAAGCCCAGTCAACCAATTTTCTCAACATTAGTAATAATCAGGATAAAAAAAATAATAATGACAGTTGACAAAAATACTTTAATTAGCAATAAAATTTAATAAAGTTGGATGGAAGAAGCTTCACATAAATATATGGAGTGGATCCAATTATCCTACACTTCTACATCCAGTATGATTAATACGTCTCACGAGCTCATTAATGAAAAACCTCCATTTTAGAAGAAAGTTCAAAGGATTCGTTCTTTTGTTTCTCACCCCAAAAGTTTCCTTAAAAAGACATATTCTACATTCTATGTTTAACTCATTTGCTTTAGGTTGATTGATATCTTAATGATTTGCAATAAATAATTTGTTTAAATTTGATAAACATTGTTCCTCTTTTGTTTTCATTATACATTCATTTACAAAGGGAATGCTCTGTGGGAAACAATTTTGTTATGAAATAGCAAAGGATTGGTACAGGTAATACTGGAATCGAATTCCTCTCAGGTTTCAAGGTTCGCTCAATCTTCATGTAATTACAATGAATAAAATCGATAAAAAAAAGCCTATGCTATAGGTAAAAAAAAGTCCTTCAGGCAAAAAATGAGAACAAAATATTTACAAGTTGCCTGTCTTCCACGTGAAGGGCTGAAGGCTACTGAACCAGACATAGATCATCAGCCAGAGAGGCCAAGACCTTCCAAGGTTTCTTTATTTCTTTATAATCAGCCAGGAGAGGCCAAGACCTTCCAAGGTTTCTTTATTTCTTTATTAATTTCCTCCCTTATACCATCACACACATTTTATTTAATATATATTATATATAATATAATATATATATATATAGTTATATATAAATATTACTATATATATATATATACATATATTATTAATATATATACTATAGATTAGTAGAATATATATATGTATATAGTTATATATATATGACGATATATAGATGATAATATATATAGTAATAATAATATAGAGATAAATAAAAAATAAAATATAAATATTTGCGATAAAATAGGAAGGATAATGATATATATATATATATATGCTAAATAGTTTAGTATTAATATTAAGAATATATATATATATATATAATTATAATATAATATATATTTAGGTATATATATAAAAATTACTATTATATAAATAATATATAAATATATATATATATATATAAATAAGGTAGAAGCTATGGATATTAATATATATATATAATACTATATATATATATAATATATATGTATAGTTATATTATATATAATATATAGTATATATATATACTATATATTATATATAATATATATGTACAGCATATATATATATATATATTATAATATATATAATAATAGTATATATTTAAGTAATATATATAAATTTATATATATAATATAAATATATATATACATATTATATTATATATATAAATATATATATAATATATATATATATAATATATTATATATATAATATATAATATATAATATATAATATATATATATATATATATTATATATATATTATATACATAATATTATATATATACATATAATAGATAATATAATATATAATATATATATATAATAATATATATATATATATATATATTATATATAAATATATATATATATATAATATATATAGTATATAGATATAATATAATGTTATATATACTAAATATAAAATAAACTTATATATATATATATATATAATATAATATATAATATATATATATATTAATATAAATATATATATATAAACTATATATATATAATATATATTAAATACTATATATATATATATATATAATATTATATATATAAAATATATAATGTATATATATAATATATATATATATATTATAATAATAATAAAGTATATATATATATAGTAATTATAATATTAATATTATAAAAGCTATATATTATATATTTATAAATACATATATAGATATATAACATATATATATAATAACACATTACAAGTATAGAATTATGTGCTGATGATGGCTTAGACGGATGCATTGAACGATGAATGATCTGGCTTGCTGAAGAGGAAAGTTGGAATAACAGGAAGTAGATAAACTGAGAGGAGTATATTAAAGGATGATGTTAAGGTGTGGCTTATGTTATATTAGTAAAACTGGTGATAAATGAGAAGCCCATGGAAAGGATGGTCCGCGCATGAAATTGAAATAATCGGTTTAGTTAGTTTTTATCGAAAATGAAATCGTTGTAAGATAAAAGCACAGAGAATTATGTGGATACTTAGCGCTTAGGAAGAGGAGGTAGAGAAGAGTTAGGTGGCTGGAGAGTTATGCTATGTATAACATATTATGTAGAAAAAAGTAAAGAACAACTTACTAAAGTAACTGCCAAAAAATTTGCTAGGCATAAAACGCATGTTGCATGATTCATAAAGTACGCACTGAGATGCGAGCAGAATTGATAAGTACCGTAGTATAAACAAGCTTATATGTAAACACGAAGCTTGAGTCCTACATCAGGGATAATGGCAGATTGTGGTGAGGGTAACGGAGGTTGACAGATCAGACACCTGCAGGAATAAATATGTATGAAAATCACTAAATGATGAGCAATTTTTTAACAACCCGGCGTCTTCTGTATGGGCCGAAACATGAGTAGACAACAAGGAAGGAGAGGCAGAGGCAGGACTGTGAATGACGATACATCAATGAACTTGGAAGCTATGGCCCGTATAGTTCAGTATATATTTAAGACCAGGAGGGGGATTAGATGAGAGAAAAACGAAAGAATTAGAAAAAGGTATTTATTTTATTTTTTATATAGGATGCATTGTTGGACGAGGAGAAACTTATAATGGATTAGCAAACTTAGGCAAGACTAATGTGTGGGACATTTTGGAAAGGATTGGAGCGTTGGCAGGGTGACCAGGAGGAGGTGGGACTGGAATGAGACCGGAAGGAGGCAGACCAAGGGAAGACCACGGAAGGAAATGGAAGGACTCCGTTAGAAATTCCGAAAGACATCATAATAGCCATCTATTAATGGTCAGGCTGATCGAAGAACGGGTCTTGAAGATGAGTTAGAATGGAGTGGAAGAATGAGGTTGGGCCGTGGTGGCCAGGAGGTGAAAAAGTAAAATAAGTAAAGTATGTAAAGATGTAAGTAAAGATAATATATATATAATATATATATATATATTATAATATATATATATATAATATATATATAATAGTATATAGATAATATATAATAATATATAATATATAAGTATATATAAATAATATTTATATAATAAATTTATATATATAAAGAAATACTATATATATATGATATAGTATAAAATTTTTAATAATATATATATATATATATTATATATATATATATATATATATATAATATATTATATATATATATATATATATATATATACTTATAATATACTTTATTATTAACCAATTAAATTCAAATAGTATATATGTTTATATATATATATATAGGTATATATATAATATTTATTAATATTATATATATTATATATATTATTTATAATTTTATATATATTATAATATATTACAGTAGTAATATAATATAGTAATATAATATATTATTAATAGGCATATTATAAATAAAAAAAAAAGAATTTATATTACTGAAAGAAGTGTTAGAATAAATATATTTATAATACTGATATTATATGAGCGCTGATATATATATATATACATCACTATAATAACATCATATATATATTATTATATATACTATATATACTATATATATATAGTATAATATATATATATATATATAATAATATATATATGGATATATATACCATATTGTAATATAATATATAATATAATAATTATATATATTATATATAATACTTTGAAATGTTACTTAGCAAAATATTTCAAAATATATTAATATATATATATATATATATATTAATATATATATTATAAATAGATAAATATATATATATATATATATATATATATATATATAAATATATATATACTTAAATATAATATTATTTATATATATAAATATAATATATATATATATATTAATTATATTATATATATAACTATAATAATATTATTATATATAATATATATATATATTATATAATATATAATATATATATTATATAATATATATATAATATATAGTATATATATATTTAATATTATAACTTATTATTGATATATATATATATTATTAATAATAAAAAGTTTAATATTTTATATAGATATATAAATATATACTGAGGTATAATATAATAATATACAGTTAAATATACAGTATATACATACAGATAAGTATTTATATATATATATATTATATATATGATAGAATTTGATGATAAATGAAATATTATTCAAGTGGTATTATATAGAATAATAATATATAATAATTAATAGTTATTACATGAATATATACAGTGGATATATATATTGAGCAAAGTGAGTAGTAGTAGCAGTTGTAATATATATATAATAAAGTATAATATATATAAATAAATAAGTAGCATAAATACTTATATTGACAAGTTATAAATTATAAAGATAGTATATAAAGAAATTCATTAGACTATATAGGTATATATTTATTATATATATATTAATAATAGATAGATTATATAATATAATATAATATATTACTATATTATATAGTTGAATATATATAGTATATATATAGTATATATAAATGATCACAAGAAACTTATAGCCTATAGATATATATATATATATAGGTCTATGGGAGCGTAGTCTGAATTTTGCGATAACCACACCGGGTCTGCGGAGGTTTTATTTGCACTTGCTTCGCATATAATGCTTAATTTCAACAACCGAGCGTTGTGTCAACAACGGTTTTCAGTTTTTCTTGAAAGTTTGAGTTGAAATTTTTTGAAGCCTACCGAGCAGGTGCACGGTCGGGGTGTTGCTGGAGGTTTGTCGGTGCGGATTTGGCGCTTATTCCGAATAACAGGAACTTATAACCCAATTTCTGGTTATGTTTAATACTACAGTACTTACTACTTACTGTTACTACACCTCTAAACTACTGACTACTACTACTACTACTACACACTACTACTACTACTACTTACTACAAAATTTGACTGACTGCTGAACTACATCTACTTTAACCTACTTTACTTACTACCCACTAAATCTAACTACCCACTACCTACTAACGTAAACTACTCATAACCTGAGCGTATAATACTACACTACGACTACTACTACTACTACTACTAATGAATAATAATAAATAAATAAAAATTAATTAAATGATATAATAAAATAATTAGCACCAATAAATAATAATTATATTAAAATATAATAATAGTAATATTAATAATAATAAAAAATAATATAATAGATATGAAAGATTAAAACTTGCAGTGCAAATAGATAATTAATAATAATTAAATAATAATAATAATAATAATAATAATTTAAATAATAATAATGGAATAAATAATAATAAATAATAATAATTAAGAATAATAATTAATTAATGTATAATCATGATAAAAATAATAATTAATAATAAAGAATGGATAAGAGAAAATAATAATAATAATAATTAGATATAATAATTGAATTAGAATAATAATAAATAGAATAATTAATAATAATGTAATAGATAATATAATAATAACAATAATAAAATAATAATAATAATAATAATAGATAATCAATGAAAATGAAATAAATAATAATAATAAATAATGAATAATAATTTAATTAATTTAATTATAGAATATAAATTAATAATATATACTATAGAGTATAAAAATAATAATAGAGTTAAATTAATAATAATAGATAATAATAACATAATAATAAAATAAAATAATAATAATAATAATACGTATTTTCAATAGTAAATCTTGATACTATTAATTAATAACTGTTATAATACCAATTAATAATTGTTAATATTTTACATCAATGAATTTTGTGAATCAAATAAAAAATCATATAATAATAGTAATAATAAATAATTAATAATAATAATAATAATAATAAATAATAAATATTAATAACTATTTAATACTCAAAATGTTTTACCATTTATTAATATATGAAGCAAAATTACTAAATAATACTAATTAATAATAAAATAATAATAATATTTAAGAACATAGGTTATTTTTACTATAATTATTATATAGTAACATTAATAGTAAATTATTGTGCCACTTTGTTATTATTTTCATTATATTATTTATTATATTATTATTTATAGTAATATATTATTTATTATTATTTTATTTATTATTGATTATATATTATTATATTATTATTATTATTATTTGATTATTATTATTTATCATTATTATTATTTTTATTAGTATTATCTTTATTATTATTAGTTATTGATTACTGTATATATATTATTGATAATTATTATTATCTATTATTTGTTAGATATTATATTATTATTAAATTATTAATAGGATTATTACCTTGAAAATTTTTAAATTTTAATCTATAATACTATCTATCTAATCAATATATATATATATTTATTAATATATAATATATATATATAATTTTATAGTTTTTATATTTTATAAAAAGTAGTAGTATATATTTAACTATAGATCTAGTAAACTAATAATAATAATATATTATAAGATACTGTCAATAAAGACGTTGGGAGAAAACAGTTAGCTAAAGGGGAATTTTACATTTATATCTTTTTGTATTATTTTAAATATAAATATATTATAAATATATAACGAATGAGCAATATACACGAATAGAGATGAGATAGTATAAAATTAATGAGGAGTAGAATATAAATATATAATATAAATAGGAAAATTATAACATTCCTTATTCTAATTATAGTATATATTATATATATTTTAATTTATTATATATAAATTTATTATAATATATATATATATATTGCAAAACATAGTGTTATATATTATCAATATCAAATAATATTAGTAGTATATATGATATTTAAATAATTATATAAGGTATATATATATAAAGTACTTACTAGTATTATATTAGTTACTAATATATATATATATATAATATAAAATATATTATATATATATATATATATATATATATAGAATATAATATATATATATATTATATATATATACTTACAGGTTGCGTAAGTGATTATATTATTGTAATGTTAGTTATAGGATGGGAAAGCTATTATACTGAATTATGAAATCAATATAGTATTATATGTTATAAATTATAACGTATATAATTATTATAAATAGAAGCTGTATGTGTAAAGAAAATAAAATGGTGAGGTAAGTTATCTGAAATATAGGGATATATTATATTGGTATATTATAGATATAATTTATAACAATAATTATTAATATATATATAAATATTAGCGGTAAATAAGATAACATAAGTGGGCAAGGTCGTGTAATCCAATACATCAGTAATTTAGAAGTTATATTATTATTCTTATATATATAATTTATATATATTAATATATAATTACATATATATGAGGAAGAGAGAGATATAAGTTTTGAGTAGCATAAGAGAGTAATATTTTATAAAACGAAGAGTAAACACTTATATGAACAATCCGCCAAGTGTTTTGGCGGTTTGTGCAGACCAGTGACAAACCGGGTTGCGGTTTGCGGTGTGGTTGCAGTGCAATGCCGTGCATTGTTGCGACATAATGGGTGCGGTTAACTTTCGCCTATTTGAGTTGACTGTTTTGCTGGTTATTTTACTGTTCACTAAGAGTAGATAAAAATATAATGTATAAATATAATTAGTAATATATAGATTAAATGAAGATAATATTTAGAGAAGAGTATATAGTGGAGGGTTTTTGCCCTACCATATTATATGCGGATGATTGGTTTTTGAATCAGGAAAGAATCTGAGAGAGTTTGAGAGGATTGTTTTTAGAGAGATTTGGCCAGCAGTGGAGTTTTGTAGAGAAAGTGGGGTGTTTTGATAAGTGAAATGGCTTAGATAAGAGTAGTAAGATGGTTGTGATAAGAGGACAGTCCTCGGTGTTGAAGTTTTGTTAGATGTGGGAGCAGATTAGAAAAAGGTCGTCTGAGTTTAAATATTTAGGAATATGTTGGAATGAAAGGGAACGGGATGATGCAGAGTTGTAGTAGGAAAGTTGTGAATGGCAGTAGGGTTGCTGGTGCAAATTAAATCGTTGGTGGATTTAAAGGACTACTAAGTCTTGAGGCGCTAGGGTCTTAATGAGGGATGTTGTCACCTGGCTTTAATGTACATTAGTTGAACTATTCTCGTGGAATAAAGATAAAAAGATCACAAAATCACGGTAATGTAAACATTGAAAATTCTGTAGGGCTTGTTAACCCGATGCATGCGGGGTACACAAAAGATGAGAATAAACGGTAGTTAGATAGTTGTGTGTGTGAAGAAAAGGGGTAAATTGAGAGAATAAATGAAAGTTACGTTGAGATGGTTTGTTTGTCATTGTGGAAAGGATGGATGATAGTCGGTTGGTTAACGGATTGTATATTGGTTGAGTGCATGTAATCGACCCGGTTGGGAGACGGAAAGAAAAAATGGATTGAGTCGGTAAAGAATTGCCTGCGAGGATAAGAAATGTGAATGTCTGGCAAGGCGAGAAAAAATAGGCGCATAAAGAAAGTAATGGCGGTTTTGTTTTTTTTTGTGAGGAGTGAGTTAATGGTATGTGAGTCACCTATGTAGTAGGTTCTAAAGTGGAATAATGTAAATACACCCAAACACATTGATATATCACACGTAAGGTATATTGCCATATATATAATTAAAATTATATAATATAAATATAAATATATAATATATATAGATAAATTATAATATATATATATAGTGTAAGATTAGTAGTCCGTCGCTATATATAGGTCCACTACTATTTATTAGGATATACGCATTCATTATGTAGTGTGTTAGGATATAGTATTAGGATTTTATCTAACTTCGCCTAGTATATAAATATAATATAATATGTTACTCACTAAACGAGTAATAAAACTGGAATTATGACTTGTAAATAATGACTTGAGTGACTTTTCTATTTATCGATACTGATGTCAATATATTAATTTATCTATCTCTATTTATTTATAGATACTACTTTATCTATAGGTTCCGGTGTGACCATTGAGTATCTATCAGCATACCTTAAATTCACCACAGTTTTGAGTAGTAGTATATATATATGATTATGAGAGGTATCTATATAGTTATTATTTAGTGATATATATATATAAATTATATTATAATACATAATATATATATAATATAATAATAATATATTAATTCATATATTATTATATATATATATATAAAATATATAATATATATTATATTATATATATATATATAATATTAATATATATTAAATATATAATATTAATATATTAATAATAATATATATATATTATATAATATATATTATATATATATATTATTATAAATTTAATATATAAGTATAAATAATATATTGTAGTACCCTTGAAACTGCTTTGATTTAAAATAATCTCCGAATGCAAGTATATGCAACATATATAGTATATAAATAGAGAGTGTGTATGGCTTGCAAAAAATATCCTACCTAAACCAAAAAACAGTAAATGGAATCGAACAGTTATTTTCTTCTCAGTTTGATTATTTATCTTTCACTAGTTATATTAATTGGAATATTAATCATCATATATTAATCTTTCTAAAAGACTTTTGGTGGATAATATATATATATAGAGAGCGTTTCCGAAGTGAGGCGATATATACTACACTAGTCACGTTTTGTTATCCTGAGTAGCGAAGAATACAACCTATAAAACTGTGAGTTTTCTATTATAGTAATATCTATGAATATATTATGTAGAAAGAAGCTGTACTTTATCAACTTTCTGAAATCGAAAATGCAGTTGTCAATAAATAATTAATAATAATAAAAATAATAATAATTAAAATAAATAATAAATAATAATAATAATAATATAATTTAAAGATAATAATTAAATTAAATTATAATATTATATAAATAATTAAATAATAATAATAATAATAATAATAAATTAATATATAATAATAATAATAATTTAATAAAATTAAATAATAATAAATTAGATATAAAATGAAGAATAGATAAATTAATAGATAAAATAATAAATAAAGAAAATCGTAAGACAATAATAATAATTAAATTATGAATAATAAATTAATAACAAAATTGATAAAAAGAATAATAACGATAAAGTGGATAAATCATAAAATAAATAATATAATAATTAAACTAATTATATAATTAAAATTAGTTTTTAATTAATTTATAGAAGTGATAATATATATAAATATTTAATAATAAATAAAAAAAAGTAATAATAAATGTATAAAAATAATAAAAAATAATAATAAATTATATGTAATTATAATAATAATTAAATTTATAAATTATTATACAATAATAATAATAATAAATAATTAATAATAATAATAATTTAAGTCAATTATAAAGTAATATTATGCCAAGTTAATTATATATTAATAAAATCAATAATCAAATATAAATAATAATGAAGATAATAAAAAAAATAATTAAAATAGTAAATGAAGAAAACAGAGGAAGAAGAAGAAAAAGTAATAGAAAGTAATTTAGGAAAGTAGAAAGAAAAGAAAGAAGAAGAAAAGAAAGAAAGAAGTGAAAGAAATTAATATATAAGTTTTGAATCAAGGGAGAAGTAAGAAGGAAAAATATATGAAAAAAAAGTCAAAAGATAGCAAGAAAAGGATAGAAAAAGAAAGATAAGAGAAGGAAGTAGCTGAAGGAGACTAAGAGAAGAAGAAGAGTTAGAGAAGAATGATGTAAGATTATTATTATTTATATATATTATATCATTTATTATAATATTATTATTATTAATATTATTATTATTATATAGTATTATATTATATTATATATTATTATTATTGATATATATAATATTATATATATAATATATTATTATTATTATTTATATATTAATATTTATATAACTTAATTAGTAATTAATATATTATATTAATTATGTTATTATAATATATTAATTATTATTATTATTATATTTTATATCGATATATATATTATTAATTATTGAATTATATATTATTATTATTATTATTATTTATATATTATGTAATTATTATTATTATTATTAATTATTTTATTATTATTATTATATGTTATATTATAATATTATTATTATGTTATTTATTATTATTAATTTATATATTATTTTAATCATATTAAGTGGATGTGAGTTCAAAAACAAGAATTTATACTTATTTATTTCTTCATTCTACTCACTGATTGGAATTGTGAAAACTCACCTTCAATGAGTATATTTGACGTGATATATAATATTATTGAGAATATAATCATTTATTAATGCATTCGTATTATTATATTAGTAGTTATTTAACAGTATAGTTATTATCTCGTTAATGATTCCGCTCATATTCCACTAATTCAACATTCACATCATATTATAGAAAAGTGAATATTATTATTATATTATTATTAGAATGTATTATTATTATTCATAATATGATTAAAATTAATTTATTTATTATTTATTTAATAATAGTTATTCATATATTATTCTCAATTATTATCGATCTAAATATCATATTTTTCAAATATCATGATTGTTATCATACCATTATTAATAATAGCATTATCATTATTATTTCTTTTTATACTTATTTATTTATTTACATATTATCTTTTTATATTAATTTTATTATTATACTAATTTACTTAATATATTATTAAATATTATATTAGACATTAATTTATCCATTCTATAATTAAATAAATTATTATTATTATTTATAATTAATTATTAATACTAAATCTATCTATTATTTATTATTATATTAATTTATTATTATTATATATATTATTAATTTAGTATTATTATTATAAATATTATATTATTTAATTTAAACTTCATAAAATAAAAATATTATTAATTATTATTGAATATTGATCAAATTATGCACTAAATGAAATATCGTCTCAATAACTATGAGATGTATATAGGTTATCAATCCCACTGATGAGGGAGTTACTGTCATTTATAGAATATATATATATATATTAATATATATATATATATTAAATATATTATAATATATATAATATATATATATATATTATAAATATATATATATATATTAATATATATATATATATATAATATATATATATATATATTAATATAATATATATATTAAATAATTTAATATAATAGTAATATATATATATATATATATATATATATATATATATAAATATAAATATATATATATATATATATTAATATTATATATATATTGTAATAATTATATATATAATATTAAATATGATTTCGACTGTTTTTAAATAGAAGTAATGGTGTCAAGATAGCTGAATATTTTAGATAAAGATAATCGATTTATAATTAATCCCCACCTAATGCAATAACGTTGCCTAAGTGTTCTCTCAAAATATTTAGTATGCGACATGGTTGGTAAAATGATATTTTATTATTTAGGTAATAGAGAAAAATTATAAAAATTTGATTTTGCTTATAAAAAGATAAACTAACTTTTTTTGAGTTTTTGTGAAGCTTCAAATTGATTTATTTTTTAATAAATCATTTAATATTTAATAATTTTAGTTTATATAATAAAGTGTAAATATTATATATATTTATTAGTGTCCACCAATTAAATGTAGTATATAATATTATAATAATTATTAATTATATATATTAATATATTATATATAAATTATAAATATATATATATATATATATATATATATATATATATTTAATTAAATTATAATATATATATATTTAATATAATTATTAATTAATATAATTAAATAGTTATTAATATTAATATATATATATATATATAATATTAATATATAATTGATGGTCAAGAATTTTTTTAATGCTATCACTAAGTAGTAACTTAAGAGAATACGCAGTGTATCCACAAGTAATAACAAATTATTATATATATTGGAAATATCTAGACCGGAAAAATTCTAAGGATGGGGATAGTTATTATACACCACCAAACACGTTTTTTTTTTAATTATATATTTTTCTTTGTTTTGTTATGTTGTCTTATTCAGTTAACAAGGCGACCTTTATATTTTTTCTAAAAACATATATTTCACCCACACACACCGATTCTTAGGGGGCTCGACCGAACGGGGACAGAGGGGACGGTACGGTTTCTAAAGTGAAATCCCTCACTCTTCGACTAAAACCTAAAAACTCAAAAGAAGAACATGGGGGTCCTGTTGAAAAACTCATTCTCCCGGAGGGGGGATTAGTCCCCCCGTCGTCAACCAAAAAAAAAAAAAGAATGCCAGAAAACACACACCAACTATGACTGACAAATTAAACTTTGCACACGGTTTACCCTGATTTATACCATTTAGTTAAAAAAAAAAGATATTTTACTTCCAAAAAAACACTTGTATTACTAGTTAACTAAAGGCGAAATTATATGTAGGCGATTAAACCTCACGGCAAAAATATGGCATTGACTTCATCGGTGAGAGTCTCTCGAGCCTACACCGTTTAGAGACGCAAGAACACGGGGAGGAATTATTCGCCACGGGGAATGTGTACCTCGCAAGAGACCCGCACGACATCATCCCGGCCTCATAGAGGCCCCCCTCATAAAATGACGCGGTTTCCTCTACGTTATCACCGAGTCCACCTCTCTCGTTTGGGTATGATAAATCCCTCTCTTTATACACTCCTGGCTAGGCTATGCTGGAGCCCCTAAAATATGGTGCTCGAGTGATTATAATAAAATTCTATAAATTTGAAAATATATTTCTTCAAATAAAAATATATCAAAACAGAAAAGACCCTTTGCTGATCAATGAACATCCTGAATCTACTTAATGAATTTGCCGATGTGATATACCTAATAGTATGAGTAATATAGTTTGGTATCAATGTATGAGGAGAAGCTAGACCGGAGGTCCCTAGTTACATACTGTTAGCATTAAAAAAATCTGACCCATCTATAATACTATATATATATAATATATAACCATAATCACCTATCATTAAATACTTAAATACACCAATTACTGAGTAAAATAAAATTATTTTATATTTTATAAATTATATATATATTTTATTTTATATTTTAATATGATTACAATTTATAAAAAAATTATTGAATTATTTTATTTAAAAACTATATGAGTGAGATAATCCATCAGCTACTGGGCTTGTGATATATTGTCATGAGCTTTACAAAAATACAGTAATATTATATGGTATATCCATAATAAATAATATAATTCGGTCTATAATCATGTGATGAATATTTATGTGACTATACATAAAATATTAACTTATCATACAAATCTATATATAATAGTAAATTCAAGTTGGTAAAGAGATATAGTAAATAATAATAATCATATAGTGATGGGGATAGAGGGGGTTAAAGTATATATATAGTTGTTTATAGCTCTATAATTTTAGGTACTATTATAGAGATATAAGGAAGTATATGTCACTAGGTAGGTATATTTGATGGTAGGAAAGAGAAATCATTATTTCCAACACCGGGTACCCAACGATAACTATCCACTCATGACATATTAGCCGAGTATAAACCCCTATATATATATAGAGGTAACCTGGAGACGTTAATATATTAAATTATGTGAATAATCGATTTTATATACCAAATAGGTATTATATTATGTGATATTATAAACATATAATATATAAATAAATTTATACATATATATATTTAACCTTATGTATGTTAATTATCTACGATGTATTTAAGAAATTAATTTCAAACTAATAAAATATAGTATTAAATATTTTCTAAATATTTATATGAGTATTATACTAAGAGACTTTGTATTTACGCTTAACAATAATAACTGCAGTGATAGTGGTAAAAAATATATTGATTAATATTGGTTAATTGAATATAATATATAAATAATCATACTACTATACACAGTAAACGTACTTTTACTTAAATGCTGACGAAAATATATTATATATAAATATTTCAAATGATTTTTATATTCGTTAATATACTAATTTAATATTATTAACACTATCTTATTAAATTTCATATATTTTTATGTTTTAAAATAAAAAAGATTTAATAAATACGGTAACTTATAATTAAAATTTAACATATTTTCTTTCTTATATATGAAAAAAAAATATAAAAATAATTGAAATAAATTTTGCCAAAGCCAGTGCCACTTTTACGTGTTCGGAACAAAACCATATTTATATTTGCAATCCTTATAAAAATTGGTAACAACAATATCCACACCATATACCTTACAAGAATTTATTCACGCGCAAAATAAAATAAAACATATCGAGTCAATTCTTTCGATTAATAACTCACACCCTCAAACCGATGTTAACTCAATTAACGCTACTTTATTATTTTATGGTTTATATATTTTAAGATAATCTCTTTGTGTTTCACAGACAAACATTCGAAAGTAAGAAGATATATGATTAACAGATTACCTTTTAATCTTATTCTTATTTATAATAATTATTAAATAGTAGTTAAATCTATAGTAGTTAATATAATATTATAATTTATTATTTTTTAATCTAATAATATATTATCATTTTTATTATAATTTTATAATTATTAATACTTAATTAAGTATCTTAAAAATTAATTTGTTTTATTATTACATATGCCTAAGTGATATTCTTTATTTTATATATTTTATATTAATAATATTATTAATAACAATGTTATTTATTATTATATTTATTAACTAATATATATATAGTTCATTATATAATATTATCATTATAGTCTAAATTAATATATTATACTATTATATATTATATATATTAATAATTTTATATATAAGTATATTATAAAATATTAAATGTATAAAAAAAATAATATAATTATATTAATATAATCATTAGTATAAATATTAGTAGTATTTGCACTAAATAAATTATTATATATATAATCATATATAATATTTAAGGATTTGGTTGTGAAAGGGAAAGACTAAATAATTAAATAATAATAATTGATCAAAACGAATATAATATATAATATATATATGTGATAGATATGATCAATAATATATATATATATATTTGAAATGCACACGTTTCCAGCAAGAAGAGCAAGATTGAAAGTGAAAGACAGACTAATTAATAAACCAAAATAAATGTTACATACAAAAGAGACATAATATATGGAAAGTGAGATAAATGTACCCTACTATCAAGCACATACGGCAACGAAGAGTGTTAAATCTGTCACAGAGAAGCACACAAAAAGATAACGCGTAACAAGGCAAAGACATTTAGAAATAAATGCATATGATAGGTATAAATTAATTTAAGGGAGTGCAATGGTGATGGAGGAGTTGCTCCTAATTATTCTTACGAAACCAAGGGTTATGAACAAAGGAGTTTCAGTTTTAGCAATGATAGTACAAAATAAGTACAAGCTATGAGCACTTTCACTTGGCACTGGCACTGGCACTGGCACTGCCACTGGTCACGTCTATATGGACACAACATCCTAGACCCAATTCGAAATCAATACTACTTACTTAATGTATACACTGGTAAGTTTCTAATAATTTATACTGTGGAAGGTCAAGGAAACAGTCTCTCGACCTTTCACTTAATGTAGAGGGTTTCAGAACGAGATATACATTAATAGAGAGAGTAAAACCAAGAGAACAGAGATTAGTGGTTCACATATTATATTATTTTAAATTTTTTTTTTTTTTTTTGCAAAAAATTTCATTAAATAGGAGTGTGAGGGAGAGGAACCAGAAATATCATTAGATCTTCTATGATTGAGAAAATAAGTTCTTAGTGTCTCGGAGAAATATGCAAGATACACGGATCAATAAAGTTGCGTGAGTTTTTTGAAGTTTTGAGGACTACTAATTCTTATTAGCAGGAACGTCCATGCTGCGGAAAACACGCAAGCAAATCTCGAGAGAGATATCAACCCACACTGAAAACAAAACAAAAATATCAGACGAAATTGTGACAAAAATGTAACAATCAAAATGTGACAAAAATGTCACAACGAAAATGTGATAAAAATGTCACAACGAAAATGTGACAAAAAAGGCACAACGAAAATGTGAAGAAAATGTGACAAAAGTGTCAAGATAAAAATGTGACAAAAATGTAACAACAAAAATGTGACAACTAAAATGTGATAAAAATGTCACAACGAGTGACAAAAATGTCACGACGAAAATGTGACAAAAATGTCTCGACGAAAAAATGACAAACGTCCCAACGAAAAAAAAATACCAAAATTTCACAGAAAAAGTAACAAAAACGTCATAAGGAAAAAGTAGCAAAAAGTTTTCACAATGGAAAAGTAACAAATATTTCACAACGATTTTTTGAATTATTTTATTACAAAAATATATAAACTTTATTATAAGTAATATGTC
>JABUQX010071735.1:20000-22589 GCA_015478945.1 Trachelipus rathkii | reverse complement strand
GGTTTGTTAGCTTAGGTATTCTCCTCTCCTCCTCTACTTTCTCCAAAGCTATCATTCCGAATCTGATGTGTCTATGGTCCGAATGAGATACTTCATCAGACACATACCAGTTCAAGATCTGTACGCCATAAGTGGCACTGATTAGGGTTAGGTCTAAGACCTCTTGTCTGTTTGATGTGATGAATGTGGGTTTACTGCCCCCATTCACTACATCAATGCCATATTGAGTTAAGAATACTAAAATACACTCACCTCTGTTGTTGATGTCCTTGCTGCCCCACAGGGTGTGATGGGCATTTTCATTTTATCCCAAAATCAGTCCCCTGTAGGTCCGCTGAGAGTATTGCGCAAACCTGTGAATTTCTTCCAGAGGTGCTTCATTAGAGTCCCCGCAGAAGTATGCCGAGGCAATTACTACCTCTTGCAAACCCCACGCGGTTGGCACCTCCACTAGGGCTGCTATTAGGTCCCTTGTGGTGAATTCCGGAATGGACAGGGCATTGACCCTACCACCGATGACCATCGCCGCACGAAGCGCGCCATGGTCCCGACAGTAAAGCAACTTACCCATTCCACCCGGTATTCCTTTGATTGTTCCTTCTCTCACCCATGGCTCTTGTATGATAGCTATTTGATGCCTCTCGCATACAAAAGTCCGGACGAGAGCATCAGTTGCTGCCTTTGCATGGTGCAGGTTAATTTGAAGGCAGCTCATATTGATTTTATTAGCCATTATGCAGAATTGGGTTTGGGGTTCTGAATTGAACCCCTTGCCAAGGCCGATTTTGCTTGGCCATCTTTCAAACTTTCTGCAGTTTGATTTTTCTTCTTTGGCTGTGAACCAGAGGGTGTTACCTTTCCTTTAAAAGCCAAGGTTTTCCCCTTTCCCTTCGGAGTGTAGTACTTAGGTGAGGCCGTTTCACCAGAGGTGGGGAGTCTACTCCCCCCTCGGGTTTCCCGCTCCTCTTCCTGAGTCCAACAGTACCAAATTTATAGCTAAGCAGATGGTTTTGGGCTCTCAGCTTGGTTTCAGAGTGCTGGCCAAGAGAAAGGACGAGGTGCACAGAATCGCCCTTCTTTTCCCTTCTCAGGTCCCTATCCTCGTCAGTGTTCAGGCCAAGGTTTTGCGCCTTTACAAAGGTTAGGATCTTATCATTCCTATCCTTTGCACTATTCTGGAAGAGACCAGTCAGTAATATGGGTCGGGGATTTCATCCCCCTCCACTGTCCTTAGATCTGCCCCCTCCCAAAATTTCAGCTGACCAACAACGAATTTCAGCCACTCTGCTGTGGCCTCATCATCGCAGTTGAACTGCACCTACCCTGGTTTGAGGATAGAGCCGTGAAATTTTGGCTGTATGGTGCCGCCAACTACTTCTACGATCCTGCCCAGGACTCCTTCTTGTATGGCTTTAAGTTGCTCCATTGTCAAGATTTCTTGTGGATAGTCTTTAGAGACTATTCCTAGTCTAATTGTATTTAAGGTGGGACTTGAGGTAGCGTGGGCGCTTGTGCTCCCACCACCACCTCCAGTCCTTGGTTTCTTTGGTACCCCCCCTGGCGTAGAGTCACTAAGGCGCGCTCTTTTTTTCGCAGGCCCGCTGACAATATTGCGGGCCTCTGAAGGATCGTGCCCGTTCTTCACCAGCCACCTATATCTTCTTCTGGCCGCACCTGAGAGGCCCGGCATTGTTAGTTGGAGTTTTTGAATAGACTCCTCAATATTAGATGCTGTATCCCCTAACGGGGTTGCAGCAGCCAGGCTTAATTCCTCTTCCACCCCCCTGACAGGGATTGTAAGCCCCTTTTCAGTTGAGGTTTCGTTGAAATCCAAAGAATTCCTTGAAGCCTTTGGGAGTGGCGCACTTAAGGGGGTGCCCCATGTGAAAGTTTATTTTGTATCCATAAAATAATATGTAAAACTGAGGAATTATACGGTCACCCGCAGCAGAGCCTCATACTGCGAGAAGGCTAAATTGAAACAGGAGGTCGCCTGGTATCCTGAGTTCGCATACTTGAGACCGAACTCCCTCCGCCATGCATGCGTATGCTGTTCCACCGTGGATTGGGGGCGGTAACTTAGTTTTCCCCCCAGCGACCTCCGCTACTAAGGCAGCAGACTGTCCCTGGATGGAAGTAAGCCCCTCCGCCACTGCAAGGCGCACCGCCATTGGAGGGGATTATTGGAATGATACAAATTTAAAAACATTGCCCGAATTTGAACTGAATTTCAAGGGTTAGTTATTACAGGTGCCATAACAGCAGCTTTTACCACCTTAAGTTCCTTCTTTCAGAGTTGAATCAGTTTCCTCAAAATACACTACCAATGTGTTAGTTGCTTTTCCAAGGGAACACTATCGTGATATCTAAAGTAATAAGAAGTGTCACGAAATTTTCCGCTCATGACACTCAGTACAGTCATTGAATTTTTAAAATGATTTAATCACACTCATATACGAATGATGCACACCTTTCATCTGCCCCATGATAGCTAAAAGGAAGAAGTACAAAAGTTCGACATAGTGATAACCAAGGCTGCGGAGCCGGCAATTTTTGTCTGGTTCTGGCTCCGGTCTCCAGCTCCAGCTC
>JABUQX010071735.1:0-12500 GCA_015478945.1 Trachelipus rathkii | reverse complement strand
AATTGAATTTTTATTTGTAATAGAGTAAATGTCTTTTTATTCAACGAGAAAAAAGTAAGAAATATATAATTAAAAAAAGATTTTGGAATTGTAGTCAGAACCGGAGCCGGAGCCGGAGCCGGAGCCGGGGCCGGATTCAAGATATAGGAAGAGCTTTAATTTCGAAGCCCAGTTTTGAACTCTGTTTGTGAAACCCAAAATACAGAAAATACATTAAAATTTACAGAACACAAAAATACAGAAATAATTTTATGAAATAAAACTTACCTTTGTTTAAATTTGGATTTCCATAACTTCTCGTATGAGCAAATGTAATTAAATTTTTGACACACATTTGATAAGGAAATTAAGCTTTCAGCCGATATAGAAATGTCTTCAAATATTTTTAGTAATATTTCATAAGGAAGTTGCTCAAAATTTGACATTTTTATCTATTAAAATTGTTTATTTGACCTTTCCAAATTCTCTATGTCGAATCCTAAAAAAAAAAAAAAACAATTAAAGTTTAGATCAATGTTGATTATTAATATTAACATTATTAGTATTTATATTTATATTTATATTCTTCATATTCATAATGATATTCATTTTCATAATATTATTATTAATATTATTAAACTTAATAATAATAATATTATTAATTCATATTAATATTCTTAATAATATTAACATTATTTAAAATTAATGTTAATAAACATTAATATTCTTAATAATATTGATATTACTATTAATAAAAATAGAAATTTCTTGATGCTTTTACTTTCTTTATTGAAAAGATAAAGTACTTATTTTAGAGAAACTGAAAATGCTGAGGACGACTTTGGAAAATCTTTGTTTAGAAACGTTATAAGTAAATGCATTTGCACATACTAGTCCATAATAAAAATTCATGAAATTGTTAATTTATATTAATTGTGATTTAATTACTTCCTTGTGTTGATGAGATTTTGCGAGATTTTCTATATCAGGTTCAATGTCAGTCAAGCGAAAACGCAAGGCTCATTTTTGACTATTGAAGATAATAGCTTCAGTTTATTATGTTAGCTCACCGCTCCTCTCAGCGCCCCCGAGAGCTTACTGCTTCCTTAATTAATCAGACCATCGTCCTCTAAAGGGCGCTATCGCACACGTTAAGAATCTAAACTTTAAAAGTCTAACATCAGTCGTAAACCAATGAGAAGATATCAATTATTCATTACAATGTATTAAAAACATTATCACAGTTACTTACTTAATATAATATAATTAATTGAATTTGCTCTTATATTATTACATATTGTGTTTCCTTATATATATATATATATATATATATATATATATATATATATATATAATATATATATTATATAATTTATATAATATTATATATATATTATATATATATATATTATAGTACTATACTATATATATATATATATTATATCTAATATATATACAATTATATATTATATATATACTATATATTTATATATATATAGTATATTATATATATATACCTACCATAATTGTCGTTACTAATTATACCTCTATTATATGGTACTCACTATATATAGTATATATAATATATATATATATTATTATGATATATTATATACAACTTATATATATATATAGTATATTACTTATTATAATAATTTATATATAATAGGTATATATATATAAATATTAATATACTACTTATAATATTATATATATATTAATATATATTATATATATATATATATATATATTAATATACTAATATATATATATATAATACACCTACAATATCAATTATTATATATAAATATTAGAAAGAGAATATTAGCGAGATCAACAAGCAGCACTCGTTTTTGAAGCAAAATTAACTTATTTTCACTCACCAAACACATGCAAAATTAACACTGTCTCCTCACATAACTCTTACCTCTCATACTACTTTGCAAAGATCCTCTCTTTCATCTCATCTCTCTCTCTCTTCTCTATCTTACTTCTCTCTTCTCTACTTCATTCACTCTATCTAGCTCTCTCTCTCTCCTCCCTAGGAAATATACACATATCTACCCTACTTAGAATCCTAGTATGAGTGACTGAATAAAAAAGTATTAATAGTTGAATAGAGATGCTTTTATCTATCTCACTAATTACCCTTCTATAATACTGCTCATACTATAATATTATTTATAAATATATATAATATGTTATATTTAACGTCATTTTATAAGGAATGAGATATAATAAATGAAAAACGTAGATTTATTAACTAAATTATAGCTTTATATGTTATTAATTTCAAGAACTATGTTATTACTTTTAATATTACTCTCTCTTATATTTATATTATATATAAATCTATATGTGAATATTTTTTATATTTTATAAAAAAAAAGTATATCTTATGTATCCCCCACCATAGTATATTAACCCATATTAACATTAAATAAGTTAGTATTTACATTTTTATTTTACATAGTTCATATAAATCAACCAGTTCTCTAATAATTTGTAATATATTATTCGCACTAGTCTATATTTATACGACATCAACGTGTAATAAAGTGAATCTTATTCACTATTAGTACTTATTACTTAAGCAAGATCTTATATATATAATATATATATATTATAGAGGAATTATATTATTGCAATAATATAATTCATAATAATAGCATAAAGATTACTAAGGTAAAATTTATTATCTCATTCTAATCTGTAACGGCTATAAGTTCTAGGTAGGTCCTCAGTACTATATATACTTCATATATATTAAGTAAGTGTACATCCTCCAAAACCCTCTATTATATTCTTCTCCTAAAACCTACTCATTAAATAGTTTTTATTACCTATGACCTTCTACATATATTACTCTATATACTTCACCTATTCATCTTCACCTCTCTCAATCGTTCTATCTAACGTGAAGTTGTTATGGATTTCTTTGGATTAATAAAAATTTTAGTAATAATTAGATCTAGATTTGGCGTTTTTAAGAGTTTATTAATAGAATATAATATATGTAATATATAAGAATGGATTGATATACTCTTGATATCTAAATTAAAGTAATTGATATATTAACTTATTCACTTGAATCCTATTTATAGTATTTAATATATCATATCTCAACTCACATATTTAGTAGTACTAGCTTTACTAGCTTTATTTATATACTGATACTCAATATAATAGACGTGTGTGAGTGTGTATTAATAATTAGACTATAAACGTGTGATCTTACAGGTCGATAAAAATGATATTATTAGTATGAGTATTAGTATACCTTATAACTCAAAATATATTAGTTATATGCAAGTAAGAGCCACATGTTTATTGATGATATTATTAACTGGTGATAGTGTTAGTAATTTGTTATTATGAATATATATAATATAGTATTTATTATATATTAAATCAATATAAAAGCTAATATATTTGATAATTTTTATTATTGAATATTAGAATTTTAAAAGTTATTGCTATAATTGTGGACATCTAATCTATGCAAGACTAATAACAGAACCAAATTAAAATATATAATGTATTACTTAGAGAGATTTATATGGTAATATGATAAATAAAATACTAACTAAATATGTATATATATGTGCAAAATTGTATAGAAATAACCTATAAACAAAAGGAAGCAAAATAAGCGTTCTCTAGCAAAATAAAGTACGCAAGTTTATACGGTCCAAATCGTTTGACACCTTAATTAGATGAACATGTTATTACTCTCCATAAATCAATACTTCATCTGTAGTTTCTGATAGTTATTGTCTCTCAATATATTATGAGGATTTAACTTTAGGATTAATACAGTAAGTTGTGAGTCTTAATTTTTTACTCGGTGGTTTGATTAGTTTGTTTAAATTATTGAATATTATTTAACTTAGTTATTTATATTTTGTCGAGGTAAATTATTTCTGTACCAAGGTATATGCATACTATAGTGTCGAGGATATTTTGGTGATTATCACTGGGGGCTGTGGAGAGGCCCTCTTCTAGATCTCTTCGTATTCTTCACCGCTATTTAGAAGCTCTAGAGAGTAAGTATATCTATAATATGATGATAAGGGAATATGTTACAATCCATATGGTGTTTTTACTGAGGCTCGGAAAAAATTTTACTTTAATTTCAATATATATTATCCTTTCTTTTTAACCTGAAATTGTCAGTTTATGTGATTTTAATATTCTTCACCACCATTAACTTTTTTCGTTCTTAGGTTGCAGCATGTGAACTTTCCTATACACTTACTTTTTTATATATTAAATATTGTATTCTCCAAGTCCACAGATACAATTTATACTCAATATACTGATGTGAGTGGCCAATATATGAATAATTAAATAAATGAATCTAGTACTGTGACTTTTCCAGTATTTCTGGCAGGGGTTCCTTACACGATATATTGGAGTTAATTAAATTTAACTTATGAAGAAAAAGATAAGGAAGTTAATGGGTTGAGATGGTATTTACCATTAATAATACGTATAGGTCGGTCTTTCTTCCACTGAACTATAAGGACCAAAAAAATGAGACTTTATCCATTACCAAACTTTGGGCATACTGGCTTTAATTATACCAACATATGTATATTATGCCCCCCACCCCAGTTTCTACTATACACATTTTTCCCATCCATTAATCAATTAATGAAGTTTATAATGTATAATAATCTCTTCTCTTAATATGAATGGTGATTTTATTAAATTTCGTAATATTAAGCTAGTGGATAAAAATGTTACAACCATGAGGATAATTATATATAGATTAAAAATAAGATTTATTGCCGTTATTATTATATTATATATATACGAATGGTATATATAGTGATCTTTCGCCAGTGAAAATGGATAGCTCTAATCTTTCTGCAAAAAGTTAAAATAGTAAAATGTTTAATACTATTGGATTATTACTGTGAAGGGTTATCTCATTATTAGAAGTTTATAAGGATATGTATATAGGATACTATGTGTATAGAATTGAAATATATTATGATAGTATAATAGTTGAGCAAATATAATAGCGTATAATATACATATTAGATGTGAGCTAAAGTGCATGTTATTGTTATACATACATATGGAGTAAGGTTGTTAGATTCGATATGGGCAAACCTCGTTTTTGATTTCTTCCTTATGTTAATGCGACAATAGTTCAGTTTAGATAACGATTATAATTTCGTGTTCAAAATAAGTTAATATATATATATTTTGTTAAAATACAGAATTATCAATGAATACATAATGAAAAAATTATTAGGGTATTTTAGTAATATATATTAACATAATTTTATTTATATATCCCATGAAAATCTAATAAATGAATGAATTGTTAAGTTTTTAGTACTGGTATATATATAAAATCTATATAATATAAATTCATACTCATATATGATAAATACAGATTATGATTATAATAGTGATTGTAATTATTAACAAATGAAGGTTAGTGCTTGTACATTTATAGATAGTTCCTGAAAGAGTATGACAAAAGTAATGAATGTTATTGCTTTGTCTGACTTCTATTAAATAAGAGTAATTACTGACTTCCTTTATTGTTATGATCATTTAATGGGGGCGTGTTAATATATTTGTTATATACAATCAGTGTTATGTTCGTAATCCATATTAAGCTCAATATCATTAAGTAGAATTGGTGTGAATAAATATCTAGGAAGTATTTTTTCTCCATTATTTTGGAATATTAGGGTCCTAATATCTGTTATAAATTTATTGAACATAAATTTAAAATTATGATTAAAATCCATCTGATAGTAAATAATTACTTGTTACTCGAATTAATATATCACATGATTCATTACTATATCATCACGCAATAATCTGATTTGGATTACTAGCCTAGTATTTGTATATATAGTATTTTATTTTGGTCCAACGTATTAAATTGATTGGAAATTATTGTTAAATATCATAATTTCATCGCATAGGATTTTAGGTCATAGACCCATCTACCCATTGTTGAATATTGATTCGGGGTATTATATGACTCATTAAATACTGTTCTTATACGCCTTTTAAGCTTCATTAATAACTATAAATAAATTTGAAGTAAGCTAGTGGCCACAATTTTTCCCAAATATATATTAATCTTATATTATACTGTAAAACGGAGGAAATTGAATATTTTAATGGTATTTTTATATCTATATAAGTTAGAGTCTTCTTATCGTGAACATATTATTCCTATTAATATATATTTTTATATTAGATTTATATTTCTCACCTCTACCATATATATCGTTATAAGCAGCTCTTTGAATCTCTCGCATTTTGGGAGTTAACCCCATGTGTTAATTTTATATATGGCCTATTAATTTTACAGCTCTATATTTATTAAGGATATGAATTACTTTAGTTGCCTAATTATTTTATTATTTGAGTGAAATATCGAACACTCCCCATATCCAAACCCCCATATGTATGAAATATATAAATAGACTTACAGAATTTAAAATAGGTATAACATTATTATTAGTGAGAAATAAATTCATAATAATAAAGTACTAATGGCAATAAATATTATCTTTTTATTACGTATATTCATAATACTAGGATTTATTTTAGTGGTTTGACCTCTCATATAAATATATAATATCGTGTACCAATTCTAAAATAGACCTCTGTATACTATTCAATTAGTCCTTATGAAAACTATTTGGATCTAGATATAAACAATCAAGTGTCTATAAATTTATTTCCTTATTTTCTATTATAATTTATACATCATTTATTTATTTTCTTTTACCGGTGAATTGTCTGGACTACCTGTTGAAACCTGGCTTAAAACCTGTAATTCTATTAATATTAGTAATACTGATATAAGTGATGGAAATGGAATGTTATAAGTACTGCTAGTGAGTAAAAGAAAAAGTATTAATTTGATGAAGGGAGATTAGTTTAAGACTATATTTATATCTTATATGTTCTGAAATAATTATGATTATGACTTCGATTTAATAAATGATATATGATCGATACTCTAACTATATCTATTGATATGAGAAGTTATAAAATTATAAGAGTATAATGACAATATATTTATTTACTGATAAATTAAAAAAAAATATAGCAAAAAATATACTTGTTTAATAAATGTTTATTATACGCCTATGTCATCTAATATAATAGAATTACGTTTAATTTTTAAATAATATTTTTACTAAATATGGAAATTATGATATGATATTGAATATTGTAGCGTTCTTTCAGACAGATAAAAAATCTAATTTAGTTAAAGTTTATCTATATAACGTCATATAATAAAAATTAAAATAGTTGGGATTGGAGTGTACGTCTCTAGCATAGTGAGGAAAAGGATCTAAAAGTATTAATTAAAAACTATATAAAGATAATAATATATCCTATGTCAAACCAATTGAGTGATTATTATATATATACATAAATTAGAACTTATCGAAAAAAATAAAATAAGATGCCATTAGTTCATTGAAGTTGAATCTTAATTTTCGATAACTTGGAATATATCTCAAAAAGTTCTGATCTACTGCAGCTGCTAAATTATATTTAGTATTCACATATTGTGAACAAAATCTTGAATAAAATTATACAATATAATAAAGTTCACAATATATAGAAAATCTTATGCACCTGTAATGCATGTACATGTAATATATTAATAATCCATAAAATTAAAAAATATAATTAAAATGAGCTAATTTAATTGGAATGATATAGTCTTATACCAATATCGCAAGATATATAAGCATTTTATAGTTGTAAGATTAAAATCATTCATCATTTATATTTATATATGTAAAATACTTATATAATATTATATAGCTATAACATAATTATTCATTATATATTAAATAAAAAATTTTAATTATATAATAATAAAGTATATTATATTTAATAATAAGCATTGTAATCCGCATCATCTGATTCATTTATATATAAATTATTATTGTGAAAATGTTTCATCAAAAACACCACTCTTTATCATATATAGTAAGAAATATTTCTTATTTCTATTATATTTTTGTATTATAATTCGACTTTTCCTGAATGAATAAAATTATATTATTAATAGGATTATTATTTTTAGGTATAATACTTACTAAAGTATAATATAATATATTAATAATCTTATTACTAAAACTCAAAATACAGTATATTACGTTAGGAATATATTTTAATACATTTATTGTGTGACTATATATATATTATAGAGTGTTTTTTAGTTATTTTACAAAAATGTAAATAAGATAACTGACTCACACTGGGGGCAAATAAAATAAAATTATTAATTCGAATTACTTATAACGGTGAACCGTTATCACATATAAAAATTAGTATAGAAAAAACTTTATATATAATATAATTCTTAAAAGATTATAAAAATATATATATAATTATAGGGAGAGGGAAGTAGCGCTTAAGAAGTGACTCAATTTTTGGCAGTGTGAGATTATATAGATATAAATAATATTAAGTAACTTAAAAACTATATATAAGGTGTATACTAATATGGTGAGGCTAAAATATAAATATAAATTAAAATATATTTATTTTTAACTATTATATTAATATATTTTTATTATACAATCTTATAGATAGATTTTAATACTCTTATATATAGGAGTGAAACATTGTACTATATTATAATATATATTAATTTCTTCATATCATTACATAGTCTAATACATTCTTAATGTTATAAATATACAACTAGATATTAATATACAGAAAAATTCTTGGTACATCAGACATTAACTCTTATATTTAATTATATTATATATATATATATGTATAATAATAATTATATAATATTTATATATATTATTATAATATTAATAATAATATATATTAATATATTATTAATATATTATGATAGTATATATACTATATATATATATATATATTAATATATATTTATATTAATATATTAATTATATATATTATTAAAAATATAATAAAAAATCTCTTTTAATTAAATATAATATATAGTAATTATATAATTATACATATATATTATTCAAGTGGCCATATTGAATTGATTGTTCAAAGAGGATTAATTATTTTTATAACTATATATAATATATGCATGATAACAAAAATAATTTAAAATTAAAAATAAATAATACTCTATTTCATATATTTGAGTTAAAAATTGTTTCCATCAATACAACTACATAACAACTGATAAAAATATAATAAATGCAGAAGTTAATGAAAACGATGCTTTTTTACCAACTGGTATTTTATGAATATACTCTCTACCTCAATACTACAAAAAAAAAAAAAAAAAAAATACTCTATTATTTCAAATAAATACATATACGCTGATCTAAGTATGTTAATTAATACATAACTAATAGTCAATGGTTCAATAGATATATAATTGTGTCCTTACTTATAAAATATATAATATAATTTGGTTAATAGATAATAATTATATATATATTTTTATAATAGTGAGAAGTATAATATAGTGAATTAATTATATTATATACCTTGTTATGTGGTATTCATTTTACTTAACATCTATTAATATTTTCTATAAATAATTAACTTTATATATAGTATTTAATATATTATATAAATATATTATCTAAATAGATGTCAATGATATAGATATTAGTCAATTACCTAAAATATAATAATATTTAATTTAATATAATAACCTCAATTTCATTATTCTTTTACTCCATTAATATAATAAATTTATTACTTATAAATAGAAGGAGAGAGAGAGAGAGAGAGAGAAGAGAGAGTAGGAGAGAGAAAAGTTCTGTAAAAACCGTATTTTTGTATACAAACAGAGATTTGAATATATCTCATTATTTTTATTTACTTGTCTTTTTTTTTTTTTTTCAAAATACTGAAAATGCAATAGAGATACGTAAAGTAATATTTGTGGAGATTGATTATGTGTAATATTTAGTAAGTAAACCTCTTTCTTAAACAAAAAAGGCCTTCGGAGAGTATGAGTTTTCGCGGTGCGTAGAATTGTCCCGTAATATCAAATATATATAACATAGACTGCAATGCTCAGAGAGCCTTCAGTTACAGTTGAGGGCCGGGGTCCCCGCCCAAAAGACTGTTTAAAAAAAGTTAGTCTACATCTAAGGCATCTAACCATGTACGAATGTTCGGAACGGTTTACATTTCGGCGAAGGTTGTTTTTCTATACGCCTCCAGGACATCGACGAAATAAAAAATAAAAAAAAAAAGAAGACACTCCTACTTTCCCTAAAGCATATATTTTTAATAGATTTTAGTAATGGATAATTTATAATAAAATTATAATTAAAGTCAATTATTTTTAATTATAATAATATATATCAGCAAAATAACACGTATTACAAAAATATATAAATATATTGTATTTTCTGCAAAATAGAGAAACGAAGAGATACTAAGAGACAAGAGCCGGAGCCAAAACAAGAAACTTGATCGTGCTTTATACTTACAAGGTATATGTCTTCCAGTGTCTCTACTTCGTTCACTTTGGTATTATATATAATTCACCAATGTACCGATAAACAGCTTATTATATACTGTTTAACTTCATTTACTTATATTATAGCCATTCATGTGAGGGCAGTTATAATGATTATATAAAATATAATTATAGTATATAAAAATCCATATTCTATTATATAATATTTAGTGTATAATATAATATATATAGTATATATATATTATATATTATAACTATATATATTATATATATACAGTATATACAAATTAATAGTATAGTAATATATTATATAATATTATACTTATATTATATATTATAATAGTATATAAGATGTGCGTGTATTATATATATAAATAAGTTATTATGTTTAGATAAATTATAGTATATTTACACAATATAATATTCAATGACTGTACAATACTAGTGAAAATATATATATTGTGATATATATATATATGGTATTATATATAATTAATTATATATAATATAAATATATATATATATATAATATATATATAATATTAGATGTAGTGAAGATAATAAAATTATAATTAACATTTACATTTTTCTTATTACTATTTATAGTATATAATTATATATCCGTATAAGATTAGTTTGTTCCCTATTATGGAAAAGCTACACTAACAACATTTGTATATGTGTATTTGATGGAAACTGATTTCAACTGTCTTAGATATTAAGTAAGGATCATATCTATTATTAATATATATAGGTTAGATAAATAAATAGCTTACTTAGTTATTAGGCACCCTGTAATATTAAGCTTATAATCACTCTGTAAAATTCAGTATATTTCTAATAATATATCTATATAGTTAGTAGTAGCAAATGTTTTAAAATTTTGTATACATCTCACAATATAATCCCCTATCAGTATTAGGCGGTGCGTACACTCATTGCTATAGTGCGTATAGAGAGGTGATCTTCATTCCATCTCAATGAGTAGTAACTAGTCTGGTACTAGTACTACTTTTAAGTATAATATAGCGAGAGGTCGTCTAATTGAGGCTAGCAGGGGATAAAACTATGATTATATCCGTTACTCACCTCATCAATCCACTATATATATAGAGATATATCATATATTTATATAGGATAACTAGCTATATATAGCAAATAGGGATGTCAATTGACTGAGGTAATGGTATATATACAAGTTATCTATAGGTCTCAGTAATGTTAGCGAACTCAGTATATATGAATACCAGCGACTATATCACTTATTCATGATATTCTAAATGATTATTAGTTACCTATCTCGTCTAATGTATTGATCAGAGGGCTCGTTAAGCTATGCTAGTATAGTATAATAGCTGAATAAACCCTATTATATATATATTTTTCTCTCATTTTCACCATTAATTATATTATACATTTACATGTGAATATTATAATACAAATATTAAACTTTCTACATAGTGGGGCATACTACTACACTTAATTGATTACTAGCACACTATCCCAAAGGCTTCAAGAATTCTTTGGATTGTCAACGAAACCTTCAACTGAAAATTAGTAGCTATAGTATCCTTTTACAAAACCCTTGAGTCTAAGTACTATTATATACTTGGTATATTTGTAGTGTAGGTATAAATAGTAATGAGATAAATTATTACAATATATATATAAGCGCTTTGGAGTAGAGAATTATACATGTTCACCGTATTATATATATATATAAGTAGTAGTATATATATATTACTATATTTATATTATTAACATAAATATATTATATATAATGAATATATATTTATGAGGAGTCTATTTCAAAAACTCATCTAATATACTATATGACTCAATATGCTACGTTATACTAGTATACCTTTCTAGTATATATTATATAGTTTAGCAGGTCACAGTGATAATATATAGAAGATGAATATATATATGTGCTTGATATATGTGTGTATATATTAGGAATAAAACCCCTAAACAACAATTTATCCTCACAATGCAAGACTTTCCAAAACTAGCACTGTAAAAATTAAACTATAAGAGACACATATTTTAGAAGGCACGAGTCTACTAT
>JABUQX010071734.1:50000-58785 GCA_015478945.1 Trachelipus rathkii | reverse complement strand
TAAAGTATATCAAATAACATCCGATACCTCTGTACTAGCCACATTATATGTGATCATTATGATTGTTTTTATTTCACTCTGTCATGCATTTAAATTTTTTAAGAGAGTATCTCATCATAGTAAGATGTTACAAATATTGATTAATTGAGATAAACTTTTTTTCCAACTTGTCTTTTCACTATATATAATGAAATATATGAAGACTCACATAATAATAGTGGGTAATAAGAATATACGTCTCACTTCCTGTATATTTCTTTAAATATTTCTGTAGTATATATATAATATGAATTTATAAACATATAGTGAATAATAAATAAATACTAAATAATAAAAATAATAATCCACGATGTATTTATATATATATATAATATTATATACTGTATATTTTATTAGAGGGATAAGAGAGAGAAGAGAGAGAGATGGAGAGAGAGAGAGAGAGCAGACGCCTATGAACAGAACAAAGCATTTTTTTTTCTCCCTTAAAGTTAAGAAAATCACGAATGCATTCCTTAACTTATATCATTCAAAACCAGTAAAACTTTATATTATATATAATATTTAATTTATATATAATATATATATATATATATAGTAATACTAAAGATCACTTACCCTATATATATATATATTTATATTATACTATATATATCTATATATTATATAGTCACTACTATATCTTATTCTTATATATTCTCCCAGTAGGTGGGCACCTACTTCCCCGCTCATTTTAGGGGTAGTGCCGTAGTCTGTTCTCACCTGCCTGCACCTCTAGTATTAAAACGAACAAGTACATGTACTTCCGCATCTAACATACATTTGCTTTCATGCTGATGTTAGGGAGGAAGGGTATAAATGTACCGTATTAATTTGTCAGGGGTGATACTCTTAGAAACAGAAGTTTAAGAAGCATTTAATGAATGTACAATGCTTTCGAAACTAAGCTGACAAAGCTAGTAGTTACTCATGTGATGATCATAATTTTGAAAATGATAGTCCTATGTCATGTGAAGAGGTCGAACCTTGTACTAATAATAACTTTGAGCAACTTGGTTCAGAGCATAATAAAGTTTCTCAAAGTTGTAAGTCAGGACCTGAAGAGATTTCTGGGCCAGCCAATTTTTCATATGTGAAGGATTTTGAATTTCGAAAATTAGAAAATGAGTTACATTTCATAAGAAAGGCGACTTCATTTCTTATACAATGCTACAAAGTAGTAACTTAAAACAGAAAAAACAGGTTATCTGTTATAATTCTTTAGCCTCTTTGCTAAAATCAACTCTTTTTCTTGGCAATAAAACTTGGAAAAACTCCTTGTGAAGTCTTGAATATCAATTAGTATTTTAAAGTTCTAAACTGGTTCCCTTGCTCCTATGTATTAATGAGATACGATAGTTGCTTTAGCAAATATGCAGCTATTAATCCTTCAATATATCACCTTAAACCACATGTACAGTACTTCATCATTTTTGGAGAGACACTTCTGCACATTAGTTTGATATAAAAAACCTTGAGTCATTATTTATATTTTTTACTAACAGCTGTTTAACTAATGCTGCACCTCAAAGTAGAGGAAAAGGATCTAGTCGGATTTAACGGTTAATATTGTGCCAGAAGCAGTTTGTAGTTATTATATACCTTTGAATAAACTGTTCAAAATTTATTTTGAAATACCTGGGATATATGAATGTGCACTGGATTACATGAAGAATAATTCAAACATATCTGAACATCTGCAAGATTTTTTAAACGGGCATTTATGGCGATCTAAGAATTCAAAATTTAAAGGCAAAGTAGTTTTCCCGCTATTTGTATACTATGATGATTTCGAAACTGGTAATCCATTAGGGTCCCATGCAGGTATTAACAAATTGGGAGCAGTATACATTTCACTCAGATGTTTTCCTCCTCCATTATTGAGCAAATTAGAACATATATTTCTGGTTTTATTATTTCATTCGGTTGATCGAGGAAGATATGGTAATCATCAAATTTTTAAACCGTTAATTGATGAATTAATTTCATTAGAAACGGACGGCATAGTTATTAATTGTAAGGGTGAAAATTTTAAAATATATTTTGTTATGGGTTTATTTTTAGGTGATAACTTGGGTATTAATTCTGCATTAGGTTTTGTTGAGAGCTTTTCTGCTAACATGTCATGTAGGTTTTGTAAAATAACCAAAGAAAATTTGCATCGAGAACATGTCGAGTCAATTGATATTCTACGAAGTATAGACGATTATGAAGAAAAAAATTGCTTAAGTTTGGGGAATGTTTTTGACAGTGGAATAAAAGAAGAGTGTGTCTTTAATAGAATTCCATCATTTCACTGTATTACTAATTACAGTGTCGATATAATGCATGATATATTTGAAGGGATTGCACTATATGAAATTAGCGAACTTTTGAACTGTTTCATTTGTGAAAAAAAGTACTTCTCCCTTTCATTTCTGAATTCTGCGATAAATCATTTTGAATACGGTTATTTATTAGATTCTCTAAATAAGCCTCCTGGTTTCACTAAGGATTCTATTTGTAATAAAAAAATACGCCTATCTGCTTCAGAAATGATGTGTTTTTTGAAAATCTTTAGATTCATTGTGGGTTCGTATATACCTGAAGATTTACCAGAATGGACTCTATATTTGCTACTATTGGAAATAAGTATGATCGTTACCTCAAAGTCGTTTGATGTTAAAACGGTTAATTACTTAAAGACTTTGATAAGTGAACATCACATTTTGTATACGAGTATGTTTGGAAATTTGAAGCCAAAACACCATCATATGGTTCATTATCCTCGTATTTTATTAGAAAGTGGTCCATTGTCTCATATCTGGAGTTTCAGATTCGAATCTAAACATCGGGAACTAAAATCAATTTGCCACTCTACTGTTTGTAGAAAAAATCTTTTAAAAACTATTTGCATACGACATCAATTACAACTTTGTAAAAAGTTTCATGAGAAAATTGCATTTAAAGAAAATGTAGAATATGGTAAAAGTTTAGATGAACGTGGTTTCTGGTTAACTATAGAAAATAAAGTAAATCTTCCTCTTAAAAGCATTCCTTTTGATGGGTTTTCCTGGGTAAAAGTAAATGGGATTCGTTTTTGTAAAGGCTATAGTGTTTTTTATGGTTCAGACAACTTGTGGCCATTGTTTGGAAAAATTCATGTTATTTTTAACCATAATTCAGTTGTCAATGTTTTAATTCAAAAATATTTAGTACACGAATATTCTCTTCACTTAAGGTCCTACGAAGTAACATTAGACGATAAATTTGTAACCGTCATATTAACTTCTTGTTCACTTGTGCAGCTTGCGTTTTGTAATAATAAGTCCTTTATTGTTTACGATTAGTTTTATTAACTTTAAAATTGCATTACTTGTATGAACTTTCATAAAAATAAAATTTCTCATAATTGCATTTTTTATTTCCTTGTAATTTTATATATATATATATATATATATATATATATATATATTATAAAAAAATATAATAATATATATTTATAATATATATATAGTATATATATATATATATATAATATATATGTTATATAACCAAAAAATATTTTAGGTTAAAAGGAGCCAAAAAGAAAGTGGTAAAAATAACCACAAAACATAGTTCACAAAAAAAAAAATTAACATAGTTATTGGCGTACTTGCCACATTTAGTGTTAACGGTTACCATGTTAACTTGTTAATATCTGAGGTTAATACAAATAAAAATGGTGAAAATAACCACGCAATATGGTTGAGAAAAAAAAATTTGAACATGATTATTGGTATATACTTAACACATTTCTTGTTAACTGTTACCATGCTAACTTGTTAAAATCAGAGGTTTATAAAAATAGAAATGGTAAAACTAACCAAGCAACATGGTTGTTAAAAATTTTTTTGAACAATATTTATTGGTTTAGTTACCACATTTCTTGGTTACTATTAACCATAGTATATTGTTATATACTGAGGTACATCTACCAATTTTTGTTTGCGTTTTAAACATAATTTATGGTTAAAATTGCGAAACACTATTGTGTTTGGCGCGTATTTAAACACATGGTTGTGTGTTTAAAAGAACCACAATTTGTGGTATTTTTAACCACTAATTTTTTTTGAGTGTATATATATATATATATATATATATAATATTATACATACATATATTATATATATATATATATATATAATAGTATATAATATATATATATATATATATATATAATATATATATATATATATATGATATATATATATATACATATATATATACTATATATATATATATATATATAATACTTTTAATTTTTAAACAATCTGAAAATGAGGCTCCAAACACAAATAATTCTCTAGCTTTAAGACCAAGCTACCTTTCATTATTATTATTATTATTATTATTATTATTATTATTATTATTATTATTATTATTATTATTATTATTATTATTAATTATTATTATTATATTATTATTATTATTTTAATGATCTTTAATTTTTATTAATATTATTGAAATATTAATTTATTATTTATTATATTATTATTATTATTATTATTATTATTATTATTATTATTATTATTATTATTATTATTATTATTATTATTATTATTATTATTATTATTATTATTATAAGAAGCAGAAGAAGAAGAAGAAGAAGAAGAAGAAGAAGAAGAAGAAGAAGAAGAAGAAGAAGAAGGAGAAGAAGAAGAAGAACGAAAGAATGGCAATGCGCAGGGTTTGATCCCCGAGTCCGGATCCTAGGTAGAAATTACCTAGAGAGTAGTTCACTCCCCCTAGAATAGGCCACTGCCCATGAGATGTGAACTCTATTGCATGGAGTAAGCGCCACATATCTCTGAGTCTACGGTTTCTCGCCCTACTAAACTCTCCCCACTACTCTTCTCAACTCTAGAGTCGCACAACTCACTCTTTGAGGAGAGTTTATGTGTGTGTCTGTGTGTGTGTGTGTGACTCGTCTTTCCATATAGTCTCTTCTTTACTCTTTTCAACTCTCACTGACCACCAAATTTAACTGTTATGCTCATTCTTTCTTAAATTCTTTCGGGTTTCAAAACATGTCAACAACATGTTAATTTGGAACTCAATTTACTTTTTTCCTTTGGTCTGTTTCATGCAACACCTGGTTTTGTCCACCACTGATATATATATATATATATATATATATATATATATATATATATTTATATATATATATATATATATATATATATTATATATATATAATATATATATATATAAATATATATATATATATATATATACAGTATAATATAATATATATATAATATATATATATAATATATATATATATATATATATATAAATATTATTATATATATATATATATATATATATAATATATTATATATATATTTATATATAAATATATATATATATATTATATAAGTATATATATATTATATATATATATATATATATATATTATATGATTATTATATATATATATATATAATATATATATATAGTCCTAACTCTCTGAATATAGCTTAAATTTTGAAGCAACTTCCTACAGGTTCGATTCCCCGGGAAATACAATTCCATTTATCTCCCATTATTAATCTTTTGTTAATATAATTATATATTATATAGTATATATATATATATATATATATATAATATATATATATATATAATATATATATATATAATATATATAATATATATATAGTATATAAATATACATATACATATTCAAGTTGTCCACCAACCACTCAACGGGGCGGAACCCCTATCAAGGAGGGGGGGTATCATGCCTCAGACGCTCACCAACTAACGTAAATTAAGCAGATGAGCACAGACGCGGCTTTGAAGTGAGGGAGATTTAAGGAATTTTTGAAACATAGAAGATTAAGAGAATTCCAAAAGAACAGAGGTGGCAGGAAAAAGGAAGCAACGCACGAAACTAACCTGGAGTTACCAATATCCACACAAACTCATGCGCAGACACAGCACCCCTTTGGCTACGAGGGCGTCGTAAAAGGTGGTGGGGTACGCGATACAGTTCCCCGTGGAGCACCTGCCGTCGGTACTATAGAAATGAAGATAAAGCACCAGAAACATCGCGCCGCAAAGATAGAGGGTCAAGTGAAGTGGAAAGTACTGAAAGTTTATAAGTCTTATAGCCTTTGACTCGACCCTGTCAAAAAGCGGGTGAAAGGAAACACTCCCTGATGTGTGAGTAAGACTCCAAACAAGGGCGGATGAGACCCTAGTATAGCTGGAGTAACTGAGAAGAAGAAAAAAAAAGTCTTGCAGTCTAAACAGAATTCCCAGTTCCTTTGAGGCCGCCCTAGCAAGAACCGTTGTGATTAGGTTTTCAAAACAGTTTTTTGTTTATGTTAAGGCCAAGGATATTATATTGTCAACAGGAAGAGACAGAGAACCGTCGAAAGAGATAGGAAAAGTCGGAAGGTGTTCTTAGAAGGGGGATTTGTAGAAAGTTGAGTTTTTGGAAGAAATTAAATTTCAAGTTAAGACGACCCCCCCCGGAAATTCTATCCAGATTTGCGAGAATAGAATCGGAAGATTAGAACGAGAGGCAATTCTAGAAGTAAAAAGAGGAAGCTGAAATTGAAAATGAGTTGAAGAATGAAGGTCGAGTTCATCGGCATAAGAGTGGATAGAGTTAGATGTGCAGGTGGAAGATCATCATTAATAAAAGTAAGAATAAAGTAGGAGGAATAAGACAGAACCCTGAAGAACACCAACAATTGCAGAAAAACTAAGAAAGAAGTCGCTTCCATCAACCAACAAGCCGATATTGAAGCGATTGGAGAAAACAGAACATAGTAAGCAAAGAGAAGGAGGAAACCCAAGGAAGGAGCTTGGAGAGCAGCTGACGCGTGCCAACCGTCAAATGCTTGATATGTCAAGCGCACACCACCGCAAGTCTCCCCATACGTTTCCTAAGAGAGGAAAATCATAAATCAGTAGATAGGAAAGTATATCGCCAGTAGACTCGAGCCGCCAAAAGCCATACTGGCGATCGATAAAGAAGTGAATGAAGATTCCAGCTGATCAAGATACGAGCGTTGAAAAATGTTTCAAAGATCTAGATAGAATACAAGTGAGAGCTAATAGCGCGATAGTTAGAAGGGTCAGAGTGGCTACCGCTTTTTTTCGGAACTTGGTTGGAACATGTGCGTGCTTCCACTCCAACACTAAGGGAAAGTGTTAGTAATTGAAGAATAGATAAATATAGTTGAACGAGGAGAGGGGCCAGCACGGAAGCACACTCCCTCAAAAAACGGGGAGGAATGCATCCGGGCACGCCACCTTCCTAACGTCATAGATTTCAGGAGCCCATGCACCCGATCAAATGTAATCACAGGCAAAGGCATAGGAACCTGAGAGGAAGGATGAGGAAGAGGAATGCCAGAATCGTCCAGGGTTGAGGTTTAGAGAAAATAGGAGCCGAAGACAGATTGGCCTTTCAGTTGGAGAATTAGCAACAGAACATCAGAACGAATGAGAGAGGAAAGGGCAGAATTTAACAGAAAGTTGTAAGATGTTTTTGGCAAGAGCCAAAAGATTTGTCAGTAGGAGATCCAAGGAGGTAGCGCACTTCGTTTGATGAAAGCCCGCTTTGCTCGTGCGAATAGTATCCTGCAACGATTTTCTAGCTGAAATGAAATTAGCAAGAGTGATAGGATAACGAGAAATTTTTCCAACCCCGATACGCACTGTCTCTAGCCGAAATAGCCAGAGAGCAGGCACGATCGAACCATATATTATGAGGAGAGAAAGATTTAGTCCAGAAGAGGAATGAACCTGCTCATTCCCATCAACGATTACATCTCCCACCTTATCGTCAGAAGCTGAAGCGTCACTCAGAGTCAAAGCGTCATTCCAAATTATAGTTAAGCGTAGAAGCAACGCAAGGGCCCCCCAATCGGCCCCATCAAAGTGCCAGATAAAACGCGTAGGGCAGGATGGCTCTTGGAGAGAAGAAAGTATTAAAATTAAAGAGATATAAGGTTGTGGTCAGATTTACCAATAGGAGCGACAGGTGTGTATTTTTAAATAGAGGAGAAGGACTAGTGGTGAAAAACATAGGTCAGGTGTGTTCAAGAATTGGTTTGGATCAATCCGGAATGTGTGGTGGGCTCTTTAATTAGTTTGCTTCCAGATCGTTGAGATACTAAATGATTCGGCCCTCACTCACCACCTAATCAGTAGAGGAGGACCCCAACCATTCAGTGTTGTACATTGTAAAATCCCCTAAATAGAGGACCTCAGTATTTGGATGAGAAGATATAACAGTCTCGTGAAAAGTAGTAAGATATTCAATAAAAGGCCTGAAAATCTGTTCGTTAGGAAACAAGTAGCAGAAGCACAAAATTATTGTAGTAGAAGGAAGAAAGAATTTTAAGCCCACAGAACATCGGAAAGTTAGGAGATTCGAAGATTCCTCGAAAAAAATTACCGGGTGGGTTTTTACAAAAGGAAAAAAAAAAGTTGGGGTTTTTTTTTTTTTTTTTTTCCCCCCAAAAATTTTAACAATAGCACAATACTCCACCCTTTAGACGGAAATTACGAAATAAGCTATAGTTTGGATAGCATTAATGCGAGCCTAGAAGATGAATTCTTAGCCCATCTGTGGTTCAGACAAGAGAGCAAAAGGTTAGGGTTAAAGTTAGAGAGGTGGTATTCACGGATGCAGAGTTTTGAGTTTAAAAGCCGCGGATATTAGTAAGTCATAGAAAGCCAGCGCCTGCACAAATCTGCCAGTCCA
>JABUQX010071734.1:35000-45000 GCA_015478945.1 Trachelipus rathkii | reverse complement strand
CCCCCCGACCCGTGAGTGCTGGTGAAATAATTTTAAAAATATATAAAAATGGAATATTTAAAGTAAAAAAGGGGGGGGGGAAATTTTAAATGATGATTTTTAAAGCTACCCTTAAAATTTTGAAAAGTTATAAAGAAAACTTTTTTATTTATTGGTAACACGTCTAAATTATGGTTTTCAACATAAAATTCTAATTCTATTTTTTGTAGTTATTTATTAAATTTAATAATTATTAAAAATTTCTTTTTGTTTCCTACATTAAAATGTACGCTGATTTCAAAAATGTATTCAGTTTTTATGTAGGTATCGCAATTTTTTTTTAAATATAGGGGGCCCTTAGCCCCTTAATCTAAACGCTGGCCAAATTTAAAATTCCTAAAGATATACCCTAAGAGTAAATCGCAACGATGCATAGTGGCTGCCGGGTTTACGACTTCCAAATGGGGTCTCCATGGCTCAGAATTCACAACTTATCTCCACCTCCTTTCTCCAACTACTATCTAGTAACGCCCCCCCCCCCCCCCCCATTCTTCCATATTCTTCCGCCTGTTGTTCGACGAGTTTTTAAGAAAGCAAGAGCCTGAAATACAATAGAACCCAGATGTTTATAAAGGAAATAAAAAGGATACTAAAATTTTTTTAATACTGAACGCTGATTGGTCATTGGATTGACTGCCTTTTGCAAGGATTTGGGGAAGGAGGAAGAATAAATAATAAAAGATTTGACAATCTTTAAAACAACAAAAACAACAAAAAAAAATTGAAAACGCAGCTCCAAAATCAGCAACCTTAATTCCTCTGAGAGTTAAAAAAACGTTACACCGACTCAATTTTTAATAAATATTAGCTTAAGTTTCCCCGATACTTTCATATATAATCGAAAAACTATACATAAAATTAAAAAAAAAGATCATTAAATCAATATTGCAATAAAGTTTATTATTAAAAAATAAAAATAGATAATAACATTAAGCGAAGAGAAAAAGAAAACGGAATATAAAAATCCGGACGAAAGAAAACGTTGGAAATTTAATGGCGGACTATAAAAAATTAAAACGGTTTAAACTTCTATTACTTAATTTCGATGTAAAAGTTTATTATATTCTATATAAATAGCTTTTTCCTTTTAAGGAGATTATACAATATATTATATATATATATATTATATATATATATATATATATAATATATATATATATATATATATATATATATATATATATAATATATAATATATATAAATATATTATATATATATATATATATATTATAATATATATATTATATATAATATATATATATAATATTTATATATATATTAATATATATATACTATATAATATATATATATATATTATATATATTATATATATATATATATATATAATTATATATATATTATATAATATATATATATATATATATATTATATAATATATATATATATATTTTTTTTTATATATAAATTATAAAATATATATATATATATATATATATATATATATATATATATATATATATATATATATATATATAAAAATAAAATATATATATATATATATATATATATATATATATATATATATATAATATATATATATATATATATATATATAATAATATATTGGTCAGCTTTTCGATATCCGTCATAATGTACTAAAAACTATAATTGCTAATTAAACAGTAAAAACGGAATACATTGCTGGAATGCTGGCAAAATTTTATTGCGGAAACTGTAAAAAAAAAAAAAAAATCATATCTCAAAAACTACAAAAACTACAGCGAAAAGGAATACAATTTTGGAATCCTGGTAAAATTTCACATAAGAAAATGTAAAAATAATAATAATAATAAAAAAATTATTGTTAATAAATATAGAATATGATTAGAAGGCCTATTTAGAGACTTTTATTTGTTTCTCGATAAAATAAATAGACTTATATTATTAATTTTGCTTTTTTTTTTTTTATACTAAAGAATATCCCCAGGGTATACAAAACCGCACCGATGGCAGGAAGTGGTCCTCCATCGGCCTTCCGGGGAAACTACGGGTAGGAATAATTCCCCCTCCGGGAGGGGTCCCTCCGGAACCTCCCGCTCTTTGGTATTTGGGTGTCGCGGGGGTTCCTCCGCCCTCCCCTACGGGTATGAAAACGTCCCCCCTATGTTCTCCGTCGGCTCGAGCCCCCAGTGTGCTCGTATAAAGCAAAATTTAATAGAAATCTATTTATTTATCGAGAAACCAATAAAAGGTCTCTAAATAGGCCTTCTATCATAATATTACTATAAATATATTACAATAATTTTTTTATATTATTATTAATTTTTACATTTTCTTATGTGAAATTTTATCGCACACACGATTCCAAAATGTACTTCGCTTTTCTCGCTGTAGCTTATTGTAGTTTTTGAGTTTTTTTTTGTTTTTTTTTTTTTTTTTTTTTTTTTTTTTTTTTTTTTTTTTATTACCATTTCCAGGGCAAAACTTTGGACCAGCATCCCGAGCAATGTATTCCGTTTTACTATAGCATTAATAGTTTTTAAGATACATATGACGGATAATCGAAAAGCTGGCCTATATATATATATGACCTTTTCTGTTTTACACAATGGGTCAGTTTTGGAATTTTTTTTTTTTTTTTTTTTTTTTTTTAACTGCTAACTATATGATACAACAAGTGATTTCAGTGGTAAACGACATGAGTTGAAAATATAATAGGGACCCAGTTACGTTTTACGGATCCGTAACTTTTAATTTTTTTTTTTTTAACTAAAGGAATACCCAAGGGTAAACCGCAAAGATGGCAGGAGTCGTTGTCTCTCGGCCTTCCGGGGGAACGACAGGGTAGGACTAATTTTCCCCCCCCTCCGGGAGGTCTCCGGACCCCCCTCTTGGTAATTTTGGGTGTCGCGGGGGTTCCTCCGCCCTCCCCTACGGGGTATGGAAAATCCCCCTCTGTCGCCCCGTCGGCTCGAGCCCCCTATTTTTTTTTTTTTTACTCATATTTGTAAAGCTTTATACGCTGATATCCAAATATGTAATTGAAGTTTTTCCTGTAAGTGTCGTACTTTTTGAGATATTTAATTTATAAAAAAAACAATATATATTTTTTTTTTTTTGTTTTTTTTTACATTTTTGTAATAAGCTTTATACCCTGATTCCAAATATATTTCTTTTTCTGTAAGTGTCGTACTTTCGAGATATTTCATTTTTAAAACAATATTTTAAAAAAAAGGTGATTTTTAAAAAATTATTTAAAAATAAATTCGAACTTTGAAACATTTCCGTTACCACTGAAATTCATTGTTGGGATCATATAGTAGCAATATATTAAACAAAAAAAAAATTCAAAAACTGACCATTTGTAAAACAGAAAAGGGCCTCTATATATATATATTAATATAATATATATATATATATATATATATTATATATATATATATAATATATATATAATATATTACTATAAAGATATTATCATAGTATATATATTTTTTATTTATTATATATATATATATATATATATATATATAGAAGGGTTGGATCTGGGGTTGGCCGAGCACCAGAATTTTGCGCACCGCAAAGCACCGCACCAGGATAATCGCACCACGCACCTCATCACACCAAAAGTCATTTTTGGCGCACCGCACCTCTATGTTCAATGCGACACCGCGTCCAGCACCACGCCACAGCAACCGAACCGCACGGTACACTGGATTTGATGGCGCAGCCACGCATCCACGCACCGCACCGCACCGCACCGCACCTGGTGCGTCGGCCAACCCTAGTTGGGTCAGATTTTTTTTTTTTTTCAACTGAATTGATTTTAAATTTTGTTGCAGATTTTGAAATGACTTGGTGAGCTTTTTTTCTTACAGTGTTTTTTTTCATGAAAATTCCAACCAAAAAAAAAAGCAAAAAAAAAAAAAAAAAAAAAAACCAGAAAAAATCGTTTTCATAGGGTTTCTTTGTGTGCTTTTTTTTTTTTTTTTTTTTTTTTTTTTTTTTTTTAAAAAAAAAATTGATTTTAAAATAAAAAAAATGGGTGCAACTCTAGAGAGAGAGAGAGGAAAGGAGGGAAGAGAGAGAAAGAGAGAGAGAGGAGAGAGAGAGAGAGAGAGAGAGAGAGAGAGAGAGAGAGAGAGAGAGAGAGAGAGAGAGAGAGAATCTTCAAAAATGGAGGCAAAGATTTGGTCGAAAAGTTCTGCACTTGCTGATAAAAGGAAAGCCGAAAAACCAGTTAGAAAACGAAAAGCTAAAAATAAAAAAAAAAAAAAAAAAAAAAAAAAAAACATAGTTCGAGATGATATTTTCAAGAACAGTTACTGGTCGGGAAGAAGAGGATCCGAAAAAAAACTATTGTATTATGCAAGAAAACACGATATTTGTTGCACGCTTCATAAGTAAAATTTGTCCGGATTATAAGATGGTGTATAAGAACAAGTGAGAGTTCTAAGAGGGGGATGACCCCAAATGGCCGACAGAAAAAAGGTTCAAAACAACAACAACAAAAATTCCTGTACAACCCTCCGCAGGCGTTAGGATAAGTTAGGTTAGGTTAAGTTAAGTTAAGTTAAGTTAAGTTAAGTTAAGTTAAGTTAAGTTAAGTTAAGTTAAGTTAGGTTGTTAGGTTAAGTTAGGTTAAGTTAAGTTAGATTAAGTTAAGTTAAGTTAAGTTAAGTTAAGTTAAGTTAAGTTAAGTTAAGTTGTTAAGTTAAGTTAGGTTAGGTTAGGTTAGGTTAGGTTAGGTTAAGTTAAGTTAAGTTTTGCTGAATTTGTTAGAGAAACTCTAAGTAACAATTTTTTTTAATCTTTTACAAATGTCGACCCATCAGAGGTTATTTTGTCAGACTAACTCGTTTGGAAATGACGTTAATATTAAATTTCAATGGTTTCACATTGCTTTTAAAAATTTCGAAACTAACATCGAGCGTTTGGGTAAAGGTCCTCTAAGAGTTTTGAAAACGTATTGTAATGTGAACGGAAAGACTTGGAGCCGATCAATTTTAATGAAAGGTAAGAAAAAAAAAACGCCTTCCAATATCTTACATTATTTTCCTCATTAATAAGCCTTACATACTTTAAGTGACTCTTCCTCATTTCTTCTGATAAGGTTAAATATTTTAAAGTATTTTTCAAAGAAGAACTAGTTTGCAACACCAATGAACTTTACGTCTTCGCGAAAGGCACGGGTTGTTCAAAGCAGGGTTGTGGAGTCGGAGTCGGAGTCGGAGTCGGCAATTTTGAAAAGGGTGGAGTCGGAGTCGGAGTCGGAGTCGGAGTCAATAATTTTTGAAAGAGGGTTGGGAGTCGGAGTCCGGAGTCGGAAGTCGGAGTCAAAGTTCGTATTTTTCAAAAGGGGTGGGTCGGAGTCGGAGTCGGTAATTTTCAAAAGGGTGGAGTCGGAGTCGAAGTCGGAGTCAGAGTCGGTAATTTTCAAGAGGTCGGGAATCGGAGTTGGAGTCGGTAATTTTGAAGAGGGTGGAGTCGGAGTCGGAAAATTTTTGAACCAACTCCACAACCCTGGTTCAAAGGTCGTTTTGAAGGGATGGAACCGGATAATATGATTAAATTAAGACCAGTGCCAATCAAAGAAGGGTGAAAAGGTTACCAGTGACACTCAAAGAAGGATGAAAAAATTATAAGTGCCACTCAAAGGAGGATGAAAAGGTTACAAGTGAAGCAAAAACAAGGAGGATAAAAAGGTTACAAATGCAACTCAAAGGAGGATGAAAAGGTTATAAGTGCCACTCAAAGGAGAATGAAAAGGTTACCAGTGCCACTCAAGGGAGGATGAAAAGGTTATAAGTACCATTCAAAGGAGAATGAGAAGGTTACAAGTGAAACAAAAAAAGAGGATAAAAAGGTTACAAATGCCACTCAAAGGAGGATGAAAAATTACCAGTGCCACTCAAAGGAAGACGAAAAGTTAACCAGTAAGACTATTAAACTTAGAGGCTTTGAAATTATTTATCAAAAAGGTCAACCTCCCAAACGCTCGGGGATACGAATAAAGACTTCATAGGAGTAACTAGTGGGGGTCATTGCATATCCAACTAGCAATCGGGAGGGGGACCCGATTGCTAGCTGAATTCACTCCAACACACCAAAACATATTGTCTAGCCAATAAAAATCGTTACAGGCTTACAGGAATTATTAAATAAAGGGGTCATGTCCCCACCCGAAAAGGGGCCCATGGAGACCAACCCCAGAATGGGGTCATACCCTCTTCCCGGAAAGGGGCCAAAAATCAACCAACTACCGTTACCGTGGCACAACAGGTAGAACGATAGAGTTGCATGGCACAGTGCCAGGGTTCCTAGGTACCAATTACCTAGAGTAGTTCCCCTCCTAAAATAGGGCACTGCCCGTGAGGTGTCAACTTTATATAATAGGAAAAAATAAAACTGCCCAAGAAGTTTTTAAGGGAAGAGTACTACTACTACTACTACTACTACTACTACTACTACTACTAGTCATGAGTTGCTATAATAATTTCTTTAAGACCCATTACGAAAAAGTTTTATTAATCCTCAAATTTAAAAACTTCTCATTTTTTGCAATTTCTCATAATGAGAACAAAAATGGGAGTGGCCCTATACAAATAAGTATATAAACATTATAATGTATGGTGGGTTAAGTCAAAATAAGTCTCTCTCTCTCTCTCTAATTTCCTTTCTCCCTCTCTCTCTAATTTCCTTTCTCCCTTTCTTCCTCTCTCTCACTTTACCTCTCTCTCTCTCTCTCTCTAATTTCCTTTCTTTCTTCCTCTCTCTCACTTTGCCTCTCTCTCTCCAATTTCCTTTCTCTCTTTCTTCCTCTCTCTCACTTTACCTCTCTCTCTCTCCTCTCTCTCTCTCTCTCTCTCTCTCTCTCTCTCTCTCTCTCTCTTCTCTCTCTCTCTCTCTCTCTCTCTCTCTCTCTCTCTCTCTCTCTCTCTTTCCTCTTTCTCACTCTCTCATTTTATTCCGTTCTCTTTCTTCCTCTCTAAACTGTAATTTTCTTCCATAAATGTTTAAATTTCAAGTTTAATATCAGTGTATTTGACTTTTTAATTTTTATTAAAGTTGGCCATTAATATTTCAAGTTTTTTTCCCATCCTCCCAAGTTTTCTTTAACTTTCAAAATGATTTGCGAAAACTTTTGCTCAATTCTGGAAAATGAACGAAAAAATAAGAGAAAAATTCTGAAGAGATTTGAGGAATGGTGACGATTCTGTATTATTATTATTATTATTATTATTATTATTATTATATTTATTATTAATTATTATTATTATTATTATTATTATTATTATTATTATTATTATTATTATTATTATTATTATTATTATTATTATTATTATTATTATTATTATTATTATTATTATTATTATTATTATTATTATTATTATTATTATTATTATTATTATTATTATTATTATTATTATTCCTTTGCTACGTTTATATTAGAGGTTATTTTGTTTGACTAATCCGTTTGGAAGTGACGTTAATATTAAATTTCAATGGTTTCACATTGCTTTTAAAATTTCGAGACTAATATCGTGCGTTTGGCAGGAAACATAACTTATATAGGAAGGGATAAGTAGGGGAAACCGTTAGAGAGAGAGTCCGAACCCCATCTGTCATACATTCGTAGTTAGCAATCGTTTATTTCTTTCACAATCCTAGAATTCAGATATATATTTTTTTAATTTATGATTTAATTATGTTGATGTTTTTTTTTCATATTTAAAAAATTTAAAAGCTATGTTTTACCACTGACATTTAATATTATCGTCAAATCCTAATAAACTAGCTAAAAACAAACCTTAACCTTAATTTAAATTTAACAAGGTCGTTATTATTATTATTATTATTATTATTATTATTATTATTATTATTATTATTATTATTATTATTATTATTATTATTATTATTATTATTATTATTATTATTATTATTATTATTATTATTATTATTATTATTAATTTTAATTTATTATTATTATTATTATTATTATTATTATTATTATTATTATTATTATTATTATTATTATTATTATTATTATTATTATTATTATTATTATTATTATTATATTCGAACTAGAGAGCGGTAAAGATATGTTTATGTTTCTTTAATGATTGAAAGGTTTTCAATAATAATAATAATAATAATAATAATAATAATAATAATTAATAATAATAATAATAATAATAATAATAATATAATAATAATAATAATAATAATAATAATAATAATAATAATAATAATAATATATTGTTAGTGGTTTCCAGCACAGAGTTTAAATCCTAATAAAGAGTTCAAGAGACACTAAATCTAATTGAGTACCTGGGGCAAATGGGCTAAGAGAAGGTGTCCAAATCGTCGACACATTCAAAATGAAACGAAAAATTATCGACAGATTAAAAAAAAAAAAATAATAATTGTTTAATTGGTCAATACATTTGCCGTTACCGTGGCTCGATCGGTAAAATGACTGAGTCGCATAGCAAGGGGCGGGGTTCGACACATGGCAAGGGCACGGGTTCGATCCCTAGTCCGGATCCTAGGTAGAAATTACCTAGAGAATTTCGCCCTCCTAGAATAGGGATATGCCCGTGAGGGGTGAACTTTTAAAAAAAATGGTCGACAGATTTTTTGTTTTGTTTTTTTGGAAATGTTTTTTTTAAATGTTTTTTTTATTTTTTTTTTTGAATTTTTTTTTTTTTTTTAAATGTTGAGCATTTGACCTGTCGCTCATTTTCCCTGTCGACGATTTGGGCCTAGTTTCAAATTAAATTTTTTAAAAAATAAGCCTGTAAATCTTTTGGCTAGGTTTTGTGCTAACATACGATGTTATATATATATATATCTATATATATATATATACTACTATATATATATATATCATATAATATATATATACTATATATATATATATATATATATATATATATATATATATATATATATATATATATATATATATATATATAAAGGCGAATTTTTAACAGATCAAAAAAATGTCAATGAATTTTTTCTGTTGGGAGTTAGGGTTAGGCACTATTTATCCCTTTATAATGTATCCTTCATGCTGTTAGGCTTAATACAGGTTAGAGTGGGGATGTTTTATTTTTATTCTTTGATAGAGTATTTTAAATGGCGTTAAGCCTAGTGTTAGGGGTAGGTTATATATTATTTATCCGTTTTAGTTTATAATAAATACAAGATTGTTAAGTCTAGTGCTGGTTACGGGAGGTTTATCCTTTGGCAATATATTTTAGATAGCGTTAAGCCTAGTACAGGTTAGGATTGCAATGCGTTAAGAATAGAAGAAGTTGGAAGAGGTTAGATATTTTTATATTTTGATAATTCATATTACATGATGTTAGGTTGGGAAATGGTTAGGTATTTTTAATATTTTCATAATATGTATTACAAACCGTTAGACCTACTACAGGTTAAGTTAGGTGCATAAATTTATCTCTAAAATCCCGAAGAATTTCTTTCAATGATTTTGAATCAAGATATTATTGAATGACTATTATATCTCGTTAACCCTAGTAGAGGTTAGGCTTAGGTCAGCTGTAAACATTTAGTTAAAAGTTTCAAAATATTCTCTTTCTATCTAGTGGGTTGTCCCTCAACACCTACTGTTGCATAGATGAGAATCCGTTGGCAAAAGGGCAAATATCATTGAATTCTTAATCCACATACGGACACTTAGTCAAATCGAGACAGCAGGTTTTTCAGAAAAGTCATCCCTGCCGGTGGGGAGGCTGGGATCCACAGACTCCATTATATTGCCGAGGATCTTTGGAGTTTTATTTAGAGCTATTGCAATATTGTTTAGCTTTACCTGGGGATGAAGGGAATATTAATATTTCTATCATTAGTAATTAAGGTAATTTTTTTTCTGGTGATGTTGTCATTCTATTAATGCTGAGCCAAGTTTCGAGTCGTTGGATGTAAGCTTATGCAAGTCTGGTGGATGTGGGTATTGATGGGCTTTGGGTC
>JABUQX010071734.1:27500-30000 GCA_015478945.1 Trachelipus rathkii | reverse complement strand
TTCTCTTAGTTATAATAGAAAAATATTTCAGTATAGAAATAACAACCGACATAAAAATTGAATTAAGAATTGTTTCTAGTTTTCAAAGTGCATTTAGTTTGAATTTGAATATTTTATTGTATTGTATTTACTTTGATTGTATTTTGTTGTATTTATCAGTGATTGTCATTCATCGTATTCATCTTCACCCACTTTTTCTCCCCAAGACTGTGGGTGGGGTGCTTAGCAACATGCACTGGAAACAGACAGCCGAAGAAGATAAGACCCACGTCGAAAAAGAAAGCCCAGCCCTTACCTTCCCTTGTAGACCCGTTAGTGCAGAGCCTCGTCGCATTCAGAAATATAAGAGCTTTCACGGGACTGCTACGAACCCCTCAACTATGGCATCTCGTCAATGTGGGGTCGTCCCTTGGCCAATGGGCTACCAACCATACTAATTATAAAAACCCACAATTTCACTCTATTATGCACCTTTTCTTTACGCCGTCTGCAAACTCACATTTCTCTCTTTCAGACATTCCTTTACTTGACTCAATCCACTTTTTCTTCGGTCTCCAGTCGGCTCGATTCCTTAATACACTCACCACTAGTACATATCCGCTTAACCAACACTATCATCCTCCTATCCACATCTCAACGTACATTCATTTATTCTCTCATTACTCCTTTCTTCACACCACACAAAACTCCCTTAATCGTAATTCCTCATATTTAACAATTCTTTCACACCGAAACGCGTTCCTCTAAAGTTGGCAATCTTAGCAAATTGATACTTTAGATCTATACCTTCTTTATTCCAGACCATGATTTCACTGTTATACATTAACACAGGTAACAACATGCCCTCATGCAAAGACCCCTAGCTCACTCAAGATTTAGTTCCTTTACATTCCAAGGATTAATTGCTCCAGCCACCTTCCTACCATTCACACACTTTTCTACTAAAACTCTGCATCATCCATTCCCTATTCATCCAAACATATATCCTAATATTTAACTCTGGCATGGTTCCAGTTTCCACCATGTCCAACAGAACTACACCGAGGACTGTCCTTCACTCACAAATCATAAATCTTTACTCTTAGTATGACCATTTTCTTTCAAACTACCCTTTTACACACCGCCTGCCAAATCGCTCTACCAATCCCCTCAAACTCTCTTCAGATTCGCCACACAAAACCAAGATCAGCCGCATATAATAGGTAGGCCACACCCTCCACTCTCTCCATTCTCCATCATTCTAAACACCATTCCCTGCCAACCCCCACCTCTAATTCTTTTAACCATACATATACAAATTGAATAAGCAAAGAGACATAACACATCTCTGCCTCACTCCGCTATAATATTAAACCAATCACTTTCAGCTCAAATTATTCTTACACACTCTTCACTATCGTCATAAATACTTTTAGTTCCATTCAAAAGCCTCCACCAACACCATACATCACTAACACATGCCACAGAGCTTCCCTATTATTCTTATCATACGCCTGTTGCAAATCCATAAAGCCTAATACAACTTATTCTTCTTCGTCTACTCATTTTCTCAATCTTTGTTTCAATGTAAAGAATTTGATCCACACATCTCTTTACCACTTCATAAAACGCACCTTTTTGTTCACCAATCGGTCCCTCAGTCACATAACACACTTTTGAGACCAAAATACCGAGCATATAATCTTCCCATACAATACTCCAATAAACTAATTCCCTTATAATATCTACAGTTACTCTATTCCCCTTACCCTAATATAAAGGTACTATTACAGTTCTCCTCCAATCCCTCGGACTATACCCTCCTAAAAGCTTTGTTTACCACCAACGTCAAAATCCCATCAATTCACCATATCTCCTCCGTTCTTGATCATTTCACCAAGTAATTTTTATGCTATACCTGCAGATTTACCATTCTTCAACATTCTCACTCTACTCATTACATCCTCCTTACTAATGACCTACTCAAAATACCTATTCTCTTGCACCTCAAACCCACACACATTTCACTATCACCTCTTCATTACTGTTAATATTATGCAGATTTTCGAAGTGTTTCTTCCACACTCCCCTCAACATCCATTTCATTCAGTTACAAAAGCACCATCCCTATTCATTATTCTAAGCAGTTCCCCTTATTCTCATTCTTAATCTTTTCGCCTTCCTTCCAGAAGAGGCTTCCTATTCCCTTGTAAGTCCCCATTCATTTCCTCCTTCCAAACTGTTGTTCATTTACCTCTTCTTGCTGCCTCGTATACACCTTTCAGTATTTCTTTTTTCCTCCTTATATAAATTTCAATTATGCTTTCTTTGAACGCGCATCATTGGTTTTTAGCACATTCAACCACTCGTTTTTTTTACTTTTAACCCCTTGCCATCAACTCTTTATTCCACCACTCACTAGATAACAGTTCTTTTATACCCTTTTGTTTCCCTTTTTTTAAACTTTAGCACATCCACATACTTATAGTATGTCATGTATTGATTTATATTGTTTTTGAAG
>JABUQX010071734.1:20000-22500 GCA_015478945.1 Trachelipus rathkii | reverse complement strand
TTATATATATATATATTATATATCATATATATATATATATTAATATATATATTATATATATATATATATATATATTTAATCATATATATATATATATACTATATATATATATATTATATATATATATATATATATATATATATATATATTATATATATTATATATATATATATATATTATATATCAGCGCGCTCCGAGTAAGCTTTTTACTAACTCGGGCTCTCTATCTCTCTCTCATCTCTCTCTCTCTCTGTCTCTCTCTCTCTCTCTCCTCTCTCTCTCTCTCTCTCTCTCTCTTCTCTCTCTTCTCTCTCTCTCTCCTCTCTCTTTCTATATATATATATATATATATATATATAATATATATATATATATATATATATTATATATATATATATATATATATATATATATATATATATATATATAAGCAGAAAAGGTCCAAAACCCATTAGAAAAACCATTTGAAAAAAATTTCCGAGAAATATTAGAAAAGCTACGTGCAATAAACGCCAGAAACCTTTTAGAAAAGTTGTGTGCAAAAAAAAAAAAAAAAAAAAAAAAAAAAAAACAAAATAGAAAAGCTGTATGCAAAATTAGAAAAGCCATGTGGAAAAAACATCCGAACCCATTAGAAATGCCATGCAAAAAACGTTCGAAACCCATAAGAAAAGCTATGTACAAAAAAAAAAAAATAAATAAAACAAAAATACAAAAAACGTTCGAAACCCATAAGAAAAGCTATGTACAAAAAGACGTTCGAAATCTAATAGAAAAGCCATGTACAAAATAAGTCTGAAACCAATTAGAAAAGCCATGCGCAGAAAAATGTTCAAAACTTATTAGAAAACCCATGTGGGAAAAACATTCGAAACACATTAGAAAAAATGTCATGGGGAAAAAAACGTCTGAAACTCATTAGAAAGCACCTTGTACAAGAAAATAAACAAAACAATAAAAAACCTCAAAACCCAATAGAAAAGCCATGTACAACAAAACTTACAACGCCCATTAGAAAAACCTGTGCAAATAACGTTTAAAACCCATTATAGAAAGTCATGTACAAAAAAAAAACGTTCAAAACCTATTAGATAGGCCTTGCAAAAAACGTCCAAAACACATTAAAACCATGTGCAAAACAACATCCGAAACCCGTTAGATATTCCATGTGAAAAAACTTCCGAAACCTATTAAAAAAGTCATGTGCAAGAAACGTCCAAAGCCCATTAGAAAAGCCATGTACAACAAAACGTCCAACCTTCATTAGTAAAGCCTGTGAAAGTGCAAACAACGCCTAAAATAAATTAGAAAAGGCATGTAAAAAAGAAAAAAAAACGCTCGAAGCACATTAGAAAAGCCATCTAAAAAACGTCCGAAACTCATTAGAAAGCCATGTGCAAAAAAATAATTCGGAACCCATTAGAAAAGCCATGCGAAAAAAAAAAGTCCAAAAGCCATTAAAAAATAATGTGAAAGAAAAGTCCAAAACCCATTTGAAAAGCCATGTGAAAAAACATCCGAAACTCATTAGAAATGTCATGTGCAAAAAAACAAAAAAAAATGAAATCATTAGAAAAGCCATGATAAAAAACGTCCGGTTCATTAAAAAAACCATTCCAAAAAAGCCTACCGGAGCCCATTAGAAAAATCCTATACAAAAAAAAGTCCTAAGCCCGTTAAAAAGGCCATGTACAAAATCTTCCGAAGCAGATTAGAAAAACCATATAAAAAACATCCGAAACTCGTTGGAAAAGGTATGTACAAAAAACGTCCCGAACCCATTAGAATGCATGTGGCAAAAAACGTGTCCGAATCCCTATTGATAAGGCCATAAACAAAAAAAAAAAAAACCATCCGATGGCTTAAAAAAAACCACCTGAAACCCATTACAAAAGCTATTAAAAAAACGTCCGAACCATGTACTTGGAAAAAAATGTCCGAAACGCAATTTTGAGCTAACCATGTACATAAGACGTCCACAACACATTAGAAATGCGCATGTGCAAAAAAACTCCCGAATCCTAATTAGAAGAGCTATGTGTAAAAAAAAACAAGTCCGAAATGCATCATAAAAAGCATGTGCTAAAAAAGTCTGTAACTTATTTGAAAAGCCATGTGCAAAAAGAAAAAAAGTATCCGAAATTCATTAGAAATACCATGTGCAAAAAATGTCCAGAAACCCATAAAAATGCCACGTAACCAAAGAAAAAAAAACGTCCAAAGTCCCATTTTAAAAGTAATCTGTTTTAATTTTTAATCCTTTTATTCTACCTCATTTTCTTGTGTTTTTTGCTAGATGGTTTCTTAAACCAGATGTCGCTTTTCCCTACCTAGTATAATTACGATTGCAAAAAATACACTTTGCGATGTCGTTGGATACAATTCGAAGTAATTCCTAAACCCATTTGGATGAGGATGTCATTTGGCAACTGCTTCAACAGTTCTTCTCGAGCGCATAATATATCTCAAGGGCTATCAATATTGCTAGACTTAGGGTAAA
>JABUQX010071734.1:7500-10000 GCA_015478945.1 Trachelipus rathkii | reverse complement strand
TCATATGATCCAAAGTGTCGGTATATCCAAACTCATCTGGCCAGAATGATTAAGTTGCAATTTACAACTTTACAATCAAAGTTTTATTTCTTGTAAATTAATAATCCAAAAGAACTAAGCCGGGAAATATTGTCGCTCCTCCATTTATATTTCAGATAAACTATGGTATTTTTATATACTTATTAAAATATATGAAAAGAAATCTCGAATAAATTTTATCAAAATATAAAATATTATGCTTCTTTGTAAAAAATTTTAAAAAGGCATCATTAAATTTAGTAAAATTCTTTGTTACAATAATCTGGCCAGGTACACATTTCAAAAGTCTTCTCATCTTGAATACTGAAAGCAATTTAGAATTTAGTTGTAGAAGTTCTTGCAAGCCTTACAGTCTTTCATTTTTTTTCTCTTTTTTCTCAGTTTCTTCTCGTTTTTTTTATCCATTCTATTCTTAATCCGTCTATCCTTCGACAAAGTCCAGATCATATATATAGTATTATATATATATTTATAAATATATATATATAATATATATATATATAATATATATATATTATATATAGTATATATATATATATATAGTATATTATATATATATAAATATATATCTATATAAATATATATATGCTTCATTACAACATATGTGAGAGCCTATGCTGTGGTTTTTATAAAAATCGGGCGATGGAGAGGTCTGCGCGATTATTACCATATACATATACTATATATATATATATATATAAATATATATATATTTCTTTTATTTATTTATATCTATTACTTGCTTTAAAAACATTAATTTTTACATCTTACTTATATATATTTAAGATATATATATATATAAGAGCATAACATATATTAATAGATAAATACAATATAATATAGGTATATATGCCCCAATAATATATATATAGTATATTATGTAATATATATATAATATATATGATATATATATATATAGTTATATATAATATATATATATATATATATATATATATATATATATATATAATAATGATCTGGGTAAATTTTATACCGAACAAAATTAAGCGGCGAGGTATTTTTCCAATGTAAGAAAAATAAAAGGGAAAAATTTATGAAAACAGAAAAAGACAAACTTTCTTTATAAATGGTGAATTTTCAAATATAATTTAATTAATATTAACAAAAAAGTAAAAAGAAATTCTATATATATATATTTTTTGGGCTTCACACCTAAGCTTATAAAATGAGTAAGTTTAGGCAATTTATTTCAGTTTAAATTTGATGCATCTACGTAAAGTTTGTAGAGTGAATGTTGACGATATCAAACTTTTTTTTTTTAATTAACGAATACCGTAGGGTGAGATACACGTTGCCCCCCATGCATGGCAGACCGCGTGCGGGCTACCGCACGCCTTCGGCAACACCGGGCCGTAAAATAAAATTAATTCTTGTTTTTTTTCGAAGGTCAACAATGATAGAACGAATCTTAGCGTAGGTAAGCTTAAAATTTTCCTTTCATATGTGATTTTTACCTCATCGTCGTAAAAATTCCCTCACCTTAAAACTGTGTTCGTAGAAAATTTGCATGACCCATAAGTTTATATTATTATTACATGTTTGAAAATATGCTATATTGTATATGTATATATGTTATATATCATAATTTTATGATATATTTGTATATATATAGTTATATATAGGTATATATATATATATATATAATATAATATATAAATGCTCAACATTCCGCAATATTTAGAGACCAAAAATCGGCATTAAAATTGCATGGCTCTAACTCCAACCCCCAGCATAAAATTATTTGTAAATTATTTTTTAATAAAAATTTCTTGAAATACAAACAAATAAAATACAAAATTAAAAAAATTGTAGTTAAAATCATAGGCCAGGAACGGTCGCGACATATATATATATATTATATATATATATATACGTATATATATATATATATTATATATATAATACTATATATATATATATCATAGTATATATATATATATATATATATATAGTATAATATATAGTATATATAAAGTTTAAATAAATTTATAAAATTAATCGATACCTTTTCAATTCATTTAGAATGGGTTAATTTCAAGTGCAAGGTTCAAATACTATAGTGGATACTTTTGCTGGCTAATCTACCTTACTCTAAGGTAAACGTACTAAGCTTAACCTAATAACCTAACTTAGCGTAACCTAACCTAACTTAAAACTTATGAAACGTAACTTAAAACCGTAACCTACATGAAAACCAAACAACCTAAACCTTACCTAATCCTAACCCTAACCATTTTAAATCTGTAAAACCGGTATATATATATTAGGTAACTCTCTCTCGTCAATTTATATATATACGTCATATATATATATAATATATATATATATATATACTATATATTCTATAGTATATAATATATATATATATATATATATAATATATCCTATATATATATATATATATATATATATATATATATATTATATATATATAGTATTA
>JABUQX010071734.1:0-2500 GCA_015478945.1 Trachelipus rathkii | reverse complement strand
TATATATAATAATATATATTATATATATATATATATATATATATATATATATAAATGGTTCGATGGAGAATGTTCTCGCTCCATTCAGGAGAGAGACATTGCGTATCGGACATGAAAAAACTCTCGTTCTCCTATCAACACTTTTACCAATTTTCATTCTGCTCAGAAATCGTTGCAGGGCTATTGATTCGACAGGCTGAAGCACGGCTTTCAGCAAATATAATTTCAACAGGCCAACGTAGTTCTCCTACTGATAAATTTCTGGCCTCTTGCCAAAAACATCTCTAATAACTTTTGTAAATCTGCCTTTCTCCACTTATTCGCTCTGACGGTTCTGTAGCTAACTCTCCTACTGAAAAGGCTAATCTCTTCGGCCTCCTTTTCTCTTCTAATTCTACCCTGGACGATTCCGGCATCCCTCCTCCTGCTTCTTCTCCTCTCAGGTTTCCTATGAATCTTCCCGTAATTACGCATGATCGGGTGCATGGGATTCTGAGATCTATGAACATCAGGAAGGCTAGTGGCCCGGATGGCATTCCTCCCCGTGTTTTGAGGGAGTGTGCTTCTGAGCTGGCCCCTGTCCTCGTTCAACTCTACTCTATATGCCTTAATACTAGTATATTTCCTCGTGCAGGGAGAAAGGAAGCGCGGCTATATGTCAGCCAATCCGAAAAAGGGTAGCCGCTCTGATCCTTCTAACTACCGTCCTATAGCTCTCACTTGTATTCTATCTAAAATCTTTGAAACTCTTCTTAACTCTCATTTCCTGGATCATCTGGAGTCTCATTCCCTTCTTTCAGATCATCAGTATGGCTTTCGACGCTCGAGGTCGACTGGTGACATACTATCCTATCTAACTGATTTATATTCTTCTGCCCTTAGGGACTAAGGGGAGTCTTGTGTTTTGGCGCTCGACATATCAAAGGCTTTTGATCGAGTATGTCATGAGTCACTACTCTCTAAGCTCCCTTCTTTTGGGTTTTCTCCTTCTCTTTGCTTACTCTTGTCAAGCTTTTTTTTATCGTTCTATATCATAGTACTTGTTGATGCAGCGACTTCTTCCTCCTTTGCTGTTAATTGTGGTGTTCTTCAGGGTTCTGTTTTATCTCCTACTCTATTCTTTCTTTCATCAACGACCTCCTCAGCTGCACTTCTAACTCTGTTCATTCTTATGCCGACGACTCAACTCTCCATTCTTCCACTCATTTCAAATCTGCTCCCTCTTTGCATCTAGAGTTGCTTCTCGGCTTCAGCTTTCCGATTCTATTCTTGCCGGTTCTGGATGGGATTTCCCGGTTGGGTCGTTCTCAACCGTGTGAAATTCAGTTCTTTAAAAACTCAACTTCTTACATCTCCCTCTCAAAACCCCCCCCCAACTTTTCATATTTTTCGATGGTTCTAAGCGTCTCGAATGGTGACAACATACAACATTCTTGCCCGAAGCATAAACAACAAAATTGTCTTGGAAACCTCATATCACAATTTGTCGCTTGCAGAGGTGGCCTCAAAGAAGCTGGGAGTTCTGTTCATGTTGCGGGAATTTTTTTTTTCTGCAAGTTTACTCCAGTTATATAAGGTTCTTATTCGCCCTTGCTTGGAGTACTGTTCTTACATCTGGGGGGCTCCGGCTCCACCCTTCTATTCTGGATAGAGTTGAGTCTAAAGCTAGGAGACTAATTAACTGTCCCCTATAACTGTCCCCTTAACTTTGCAACTCCTTGACCCTCTATCTCTGGCGGACGTGACGTTGGGGCACTATCTCTTTTCTATAGGTAACATGACAACGGTAGATGCTGCGAGGGGGAGTTGGCCGCTCGCATTCCACCCCCATTGCGTCGCCCCTCGCAATACAAGGGGGGCCATGCTCTCGCATGAATTTTGCGTGAGCTCGAAAATTCCAGACTCGTTCGTTGTGGTGCCTCCTTCTGTTTCAGCCAACTTCTGTCTGTGGAACTCCTTGCCATCTTCTGTTTTTCCAACTTGTATTCAATCTTCCTTTCTTTAAAACCCACGTCTGCGCTACCTAAGAGATTTGCGTTAGGCTTGGGTGGGTTTTCATGTATTTTATATTTCCTGCCGCCTCCTTGAAAAGGGCCAGCCCGTGAGTGGGGGTAATTTGTAAAAAAAAAAAAAAAAAAAAAAAAAACAAAAAACAAAAATATATATATATATAGTTATATATATATATATATATATATATATATATATATACTATATATATATATATATAATATCATATATATAAGTATATATATTATATATATTTATATATATATATACCGTATATATTTATAGTAGTATATATATATATATATTATACTATATCATATATATATATATATATATAGGTATATATATTATATATATTATATATATAATATAGGTACTATATATATTATATATATATATATATATAGTAATATATTATATAATAATGATATAATATATAACTGTATATATATATATAATATATATATATATATATATATTATATATATAT